>MIQA02018395.1:0-27857 GCA_001887855.2 Sclerospora graminicola | reverse complement strand
GACAGAGCCCCAAAAACAGAGAAGAAAAATGAATAATAGAGAAAGTTCATCAAAAATGGACAAAGCGGGAATAGGGTAGCCATGTAGGGGCTTCATGGGTTTGGGTGGTGGGTCTGGTCCTAATATCCATAACCCATATTCCATTGTAATAGTGCACGCTCTAGAGGTCATGCCGATTGCGGGATTATAATGTAGGGGATGAAAGTAAGCAGGCCCAGCAAATAAAAAAGCAGTAGCAGTAATTTCAATAAATGAACGATAAGTGATGCTAATTTGTACATTATTCGATATTGTCATCTAGGTTGTTGTTGGTGTTACGCCGTAGCACAACTTCTACAAAGCACACGGATACCGATTGCGGCAATATAATTAGTAGATGAGAGTAAGCACGCCCTGCAAACATAATAGCATTAACTATAATTTCAATTTTAATAAAATAACGGCAAAAAGTGATACTAAATTGTACATTATTCTATGTCATTTCGAGTGGTAGTGTTATGCTGTAGTACAATGTCTACAGAGAGCACACAAGCACGAGGATTACGGAAATAGGATGTATTAGGTGAGAGTAAATTGGCCCAGCAGACAGGCTATCGATAGGTTTTAATATTGAATTAAATAACGATAAACAAGTGATGCAAGTTTGTATGCATTATTCGATATTGTCATTTCGAGTGCTAGTGTTACGCTATAACACAACCTCTCGAAAACACACAGGCACGCTGATCGTGGCGCTAGCATAAGCGCGAGCCGAACAATGAGAACTTGCCTTCAAAGCTTGACGCATGCTATTTGTTTAGTGTATGTAATTTCGAAGTATGATTCTACCAATTTTTAAGTGGGCCGGGCCCACGATTATTGTGCGACCCGCACCGGCACCGGTCGCTTATTGGCTTATACAGACCTAATCCCCGTCCTTTGTGTGTTTATCGACACCCTACTCTGTTATTGATACGAATGAGTGTGTTTTTCGTGCGTTTTCTCTGTTTTTGCCATCTTTTCTACGCTATTAATGAGCTTTCTCTGTTATTAATTTTTCTTCTCTGTTTTTAGGGTTTTGTCGTTTAAGATGCGTCCGAGTTTGAGTGGTAGTGATTCAAGATGACGGTACGTTGTGGTGGAGGATGTGAGTAATATGAAGTGAAGATCAGTGAGTGAGCTACATGAAAAAAATGTATTAGAAAGAATAGGGGCGTTTTTCTAATTTTTTTAGCCTGCCGACTGTGCAAACAACGTCACAAATAAAGCAGCAACCCACAAGCACATTGACCACATGGGCTTGACAACTTTCACTTTTGCGTGCGTTTTTGGGTCTTGAATAGGTATTCTGTACTTTTCTCGACACACTACCTACTTTTAAGAGGCCTGCTAATGTGCTCAGATTTTGTCAAAAGACACACTAAACTGCATTATGGAAAAAATCGGGTTCGTTAATTGACCTGTTCGGCTGGTTTGCCGGCGGGGCTGGCAGGGGTAACAGGGCCAGCTGGGGTGACAGGGCCAGCAGGGGTGACAGGGCCAGCAGGGGTGACAGGGCCAGCAGGGGTGACAGGGCCAGCAGGGGTGACAGGGCCAGCAGGGGTGACAGGGCCAGCAGGGGTGACAGGGCCAGCAGGGGTGACAGGGCCAGCAGGGGTCGTCACGGGGGTGACAGGACTGGCAGGGCCAGGGTTTGAAGCGCCAGCAGGGCTCGCAATGGTGACAGAGATGGCAGGCATGGTAGGTCCGGCAGAGCTGACAGTGGTGACACCGCTGCCCGTCTTGATGGTAAATGGAGCGCACAAAGGATCGGTGATATTTTGGTATACATTGCATGCCGTGTCTGGCTTGATGGCCACGACATAGTTAGCGTCTTCCACGATCTTCTTAAGTCCGCTTCCAATTTCGGGCTTGTACACCCCCCAGTCGGCTGCCGATAGCGAGAAGGATACTTTCTGGGATTCACCAGGCTTCAGCTCGATTTTCTTGAATTTCTTAAGCAATTTCATTTCCGGCACTGAAATTTTACGGAATGGCTGAATCAGGAACAACATGACGGTCTCCTTCCCGACTCGCGAGCCAACGTTTGTGACAGTAACGGTAGCGGTGAGTGTGTCTCCTATATTGGTGATGTTTTTTTTGTCGAGCGTCAGAGACGAGTAATTGAACTTCGTATAGCTGAGACCAGTACCAAACTCCCATTGCGGCTTACAGTCTTCGTTATTGCAGCGTTGGGAGACAAGGTGATTGTAAGTGACGGCAACGGTGGCCGGATCCTTCGGGTACGTGATCGGGAGCTTCCCACTCGGGTTCACGACACCGTATAGAATTTCAGCCATTGCCTGTCCACCAAGTTCGCATGGTAGCAAACCGTCAATGATGGCTGCTGCATTGTCTGGAATTGAACCAAGCAGACGCGGACGTCCTTCAAACAGGACAACAATCACCTTGGTACCGGTAGCAGCAAGCGCTTCAATGTACTTTTCCTGACCTTCGGGCAGTGCAGGATCCGGAATATCTCCAGGTTTCTCCGTGTACGTTGTTTCTCCAATCACAGCAATCGTGTACTCGTGCTGTCCAGCGAGTTTCACCGCCTTGGCCATATCTGCATCCGAGATGTTTCCAGTGATGTTAAGGCCATTAAAGTAGGTAAATGAGTTATTCCCGACCAAAGTTTCCATTCCTTTGCGAACGGAAATGCCGTGTTTGAACATGTCATTGCCTGAGACACCCTGCCAGAAGAAACTCCAGCCACCGCATTGGTAACCGACATTATCGGCAGACGGGCCCGTGAGGAAAACGGAAGCTTTTTTGGGCAGTGGCAACACCGAGTTGTTGTTCTGAAGTAACACGATGGATTCACGCGACATTTCGAGTGCCTTCTTCTGGTCTTGTTCGTTGCCAATCATGCTGACGTAATCTTTGCCAGGAACAGGGTTGTCATAAAGCCCGAGCTGGAGTTTCAACTTGATGAAACGTTTCACCGACTGGCGCAGTCTCTCCAACTGTTCGGGGTGTTGCTTGACCATGTTAAGGCCGTACTGAATGAATTTTGTGTCTTCGGGGACCATACTCACATCAATGGATGTTTGCATTAAAGAGGTCGATACCGCTTCTTCAAGAGAAGCAGACACGCGGTGGAAATCATGCAAATTAAAGATTTCAGCCCAGTCCGATAGCAAAACTCCATCAAATTTAAGATCCGTACGAAGCAGTCCGTTTAAAATCTTGGAACTTGCAATGACCGGGTCCCCGTTGATGGAAACGTAGTTTTCCATCACCCCCATCGCACCGGCTTCCATCGCAGCCTTGTATGGCGGCATGAAGGTGTTCAGTAGCTCAAAGTCCGAGATCAAAACGTCCTCACGGTCGTGACCCGTTGGTTCCTTGGAGTACGCGATGAAATGCTTGACGCATGCACCGGTTTGGTTATAGCTCTGCATGCCGCGGACAATTGCGTCTGCCATGACCGTAGCGAGGTAAGGGTCTTCACCGAATGTTTCGAACGTGCGGGCCCACATTTTATGCTGCGAGATGTCAAGAATGGGGGCAAAGATCCACGCAATGCCTGCGCTTTCGGTGTCGCGAGCGGTAACACGAGCCGCATCGAAGACGAGTTGGGGGTTGAAACTCGCAGCGCCATTGATTTGCTGAGGAAACAGGACCGAGCCGTCGACGTAGTTGGCACCGTGTACCGAGTCAATACCGCAGATGACGGGTTGCCCGTTCTCTTCCTTTGTTATCTCTTGGATACGTTGGATAATGGAACGGAATTCGCTTGAATTGTAGGCGTAGCTTCCATTCAGAGGTGATGAGAAGAAGGAGTTGAGGATGTAGGAACCGACGTTCATCTTAGCATATATACGCACTGCAGTCTCATTAAGCTTACGGGTTTCGGGGTCAACGATAGTCCGGTGGGTTAACTGAGTCATTTGACCCAACAATTGCTCGGCAGTGAGCCCTTCAACGATCGCTTGAGCTTTTGCGTCGTACACATCTCCACCACCAGCAGCAGAGACTGACGATGCAAGTAACGCTGCAGAACAAACGGCGGCAGCGAAGGACCGAAGCATTGTTGCAATGCTTGCTTTAAGGAGAATTGAATTGTGAGGAACGTGTTGGCACTGAGAGCACTAGTTGAGCCCTTCATGGATGACAACGTGTCAACGAGACTTGTGAGTCTGTCCTTGTGGGTTGGTTATCCATCATCAAGCGAATAGAGCATCGGTAACAAGTACAGTGCTGGTCCCATCAAATTTTTTGATCTGGACAAAAATCGCAAGGAGCGGCTTTGAGATGGGATCAATTGAGTTGGATAGCGTCGGTAGACATGTAGCCCAAACATTCCAAGTATTGTGGCCAAGCACATGTTGGTGTAACGTTTCAAGTGTTAGAGCCGAACACATGGCGTTGAAGCTTTACCGTGGAGATGAGATCTTTGTACGAGGCGACGAAAGGGCTTCCAGTAAGTGCGATTTGGGAACTGAAGATTCACTATACTGTAGTAACCGAAAACAGAGCCACCCAACAGATGTGTCTCTTGAACAAGGTACTGCGTCTCACGCCCGCTAACATTCCTGCTGAAAATATAAACTCCATAGTATTCTACCGCACCTACTCTTGTTCCGGAAAGCAGAGAAGTTCAGTACCTGTCCTACATAATACAGTACCTACATGTATGATCTCTACGTAAAGGTGGGGTCGTTTTCAAAGTTGTGGTCTCTGAACATCAGACTGAAGCGGTTAGTAAATATTGTGGTATTAAGCTTCCGCTACCACTGGATTAAGCGAGAGGCCTAACCCTAAACGAAAAACACATACTGCTCGCCAGTAAGACACTAAGCCCGCAATGGCTTGCAAGCAAAGCCTCTTGCATTATGGGCAATGTTGGGTCCTGGGTTTTCATCCGCGTGCTTCGCACACGGCATGTAAACCTCAGCCAAAAAGTTTAGGTTGTGTGTAGTTGTCTCGTCTCTGTGTGTTTCACTGTCTATGTGTGTTTCACTGTCTTTGTGTGTTTGTCATGTTTTTTGTGTGTAGCGGTAGATGATGGTTCGCAAAATTATAACGCCGATTTCACACCTCCTAATGTGGCACACTCACGAGCCAAGAAAATTCGAGTGGTTCAGATATAAAAACGCCATCTATGGGGGGGGTAAGATACGGTACTACTTCGAAGTACAGTACATGTACTTGAACTTTCATAATATCCTACCGAGAGCCAATCGTAACCAGAGACATCATTATTGCTCTTCGGTCAACCGAACGGACTAAAGATTGGGATAGGATCGAAGAAGGTGATGTCGGAGGTACTGGGAAGTTTAGATGTCATCAACAAGAGCTAAAGCTGGATGTCCAAACGGGGAAAATTTTGCGGAGAAATAAAGCCTGTTTTGGATTCGATGAACCAGTTTGCTGATTTTATGGTCATCTTTGGGAGCAGATCGCTTCACTGTGGTCTTGTTGCGCGCCACGTGCATCATTTGTGGGTATATATCATTGGTACTTATTGAATGGGATGATCCTGCAGACGAGATAGACCAGGGAGTCGGCACTCCTGCGTTGTATACGTCTTCAGATAGCGCCGACGATCAACCCTCAAGAGCTGAAATGTATTGGTAGTGTCAGGCTTGCAGACGTGCAAACTTAAACGGCGACAATCTCAGCGCTACTAGCGAAGTGTGTAGCATTCCTCGCGTTGCGCGAGCACCACACTAGCTGCCGCGAGTAAAGGAGGAGAAAATAGACCAAAAAGTCAGGTGAAGATGGATTTGGTATCTTGGCCATATATTCTCGCGTCCGTTTGATATCTACTCTGATAAGGAACATCCGCATGATGATAAAGAATGGCCTCTGGATCTAATCGGCAACGTATTTCGCCTGTTTTACCCTCCTATGCCAGAGGACCATAAGTAGCGAACATTGAAAGTTTGCACATTTTCGCTTCCATCTGAATTTACCCCCTGACCAGGAGCCCAGTGGATCGTCACTACTACGAGCTAGAGATATCCAACTGAGTAGGGGTTCTCTCGTGATTTTACGCGAAAACTACCTGCTTAATGAATTCGAGAAATTGGTCGCTCGTTTAGTCGGAAAATGAGCCTAGCGTTTAAAAAAAACGAAGAGGAACAGCCATTGCGGCTCTGGACTGAACACGTCTTTATCTTTATCATTGAAATTGAGACAGCGATTACCATCAAAGATGGTGGTGAGAGTGATTTCTGGGGCGAATTAAATCGTCGTCTCACATTTTGACGTACTACAAGTTACGTCACCACGACACGAAGTTTAAGCCAATTTTCACTATAAAGGATGGATTTGACGAAGACGATTTTGGTATCGAGAGCTTCTTATGCCAACATACTGCTTTCTAGAGTACCGGATAGCGCCATTGTAAAAAAATCAGGTTGTCAACGTGGAATGGATTATTACTCAGTGGATGAAGAAACTCCGCTGATCCGAGGTTTGACAACACACGATGCACGTCCACGGAGGGATTTAGCACTCACTTTAACCCCGCAAGCTTTATTTTCCAGTGGAAATTCCAGTAGCACACGTCAAAGTTTCCAGAGACGAGTTTTAGAGTTAAGTGTGAATAAAATCTCGTCGCTTTTTAATCCATCCACCTCTGAACATACAAGTGATGGTCATGTTGGCAATTATATGGGTTTTATAAATGTGTCTCTAAAAGGACAATCGAGAGACATGATGAGTTAAAATATGCGGATCCGTACTTTGATGTAACGCCGTCCCGCCTTCGTGCAGCGTTAGAGACACTTGGGATCCGATGTTCGGATAATACCGTACTTTTAAAGTTAGTCGAAAAATTGATCGCGGAAAATAAGGACCCATTACCTTAGCGCAGTTTGATGCCGCGGTGCATCGGTTAAAGTTAATGCACATGCTTGGGGAACACAAGCTCCACAGGAGGCCACCTGCTTCTTCTCTTCAACCGTCTTCATCTCTATCCGTGTCGGATTTTTCCAGGACAAAAATTACAATCTTATCTCTAACTCTGGTGACCACTTATAAAATAACCCAGGAAAAGAGGGAATTCGCTCTCCATACAAAAATACAGTGTACTGATTGGTGCAGAGACTTGTGGCTTCAGATACAGGATTTGTGCCAGTTTGGGGAGTTCTCATTGGGAGGTGTGACTGTAACAATTTCCTTATGACACTTGATGACTGCACAGTGGAGGAAACGTGAAAAACGCTGAAAACACACACAACCGTGTGATAAAAAACGTGACAAACAAAGAAAAAACATGACAAACACGCATAAACAGTGAAATACACAGAGACGAGACATCCACACACAACCTAAACTTTTACCTGAGGTTTACATGCCGTGTGCGAAGCACGCGGATGCAAACCCAGGAGCCAACATTTCCATAATGCAAGAGGAGGCTTTGCTTGAAAGCCGTAGCGGGCTTAAAGTCATACCGGCGAGTAGTAAGGATTTTTGGTTTAGGGTTAGGTAAGTGAGTGAGCCTTCTCTATGTGGCAGACCTTAGGCACAAAAGATTGGGTTTTCCGCGAATACTGTTTTTTTCGAATAAGTCACGGGAGAGACTACAGTAAACATCACCCCTGAGATTTACGTACCGGTATAGATTTTAGTCCTCAATACTGTATACCGTCTTAGCACGTTTTTCGACTACAGTGTAGAGCGTGCATAAGAATGGGCAATATTTATTAACCTTGGTAAAATATTGACATCATTTGTTGTAGGTAATATAAAAGTATTCAACCTCGATATTGTCTATATTGAAGCCCTCTGAAATGTGTTCAAGGGTGGATCGTTCTAATATTTTCTATGATACAGTGTACATTTGCTTCGTACGGTTTCATGGAAGGTGTGATGTTTAGTCACACCTGGACACTTAATGTGACACTCCACCTCATCCGAACACATGGAAATTGGCATCGATTAATTAATCAGCAATTTATTAACAAGCAATCTCTCATTCAATAAGAGAGACATTTGGAGGTCGTGGGACCCTCTTTATTCCGCTGCTTTGGGAACGGTACTGGGGCTTGGCAAGACCATAGTGTGGTATCTGTGGACCTTGTAGAAGCTTATAGAGCGTCAATATCCTTTGTAGTTAAGCCTCTCTAAAGTGGGCCAGGTCAGGTATCTTGAGGCACAAAAATACCTGGTCATGCCTTTTCCTTTAATGTTAACTTAGGCATACTGAGCCGAGGCTTGAGAACAGTAAAATGTGTTGTCAAGCCTCGGCTTCTTCACAAACAGACACAGGAGAAGAAGCGACTGATAAAGTTGAGCGGCAGCAGCAGATAAGATCTGCTGCTATCATCTCCACATCAGCATCTCCTTTTCGCATAACTAGGTACTATGAAGCTGTACGGTACACTCAGTGTTACGCTACTTTTGTTGGTAATGGTTTGGGAAGGGCTACGGTAATATCATGTGGGACTTTATTAAAACTTCTACGGTGATATTTTCATGATAGAAAATATCACCGTAAAATTATGAATTTAGTCCAATTTGCGACTACGCCAAAATAAGAATTGATATAAATATAGTCGAATTTGCGACTACGCCACCCACAACAAGAATAGGACTACACTAGTTTCATATCTTCTTGATATGAATTTAGTCCAATTTGCGACTACGTCACAAAAAGAATAGGACTAGTTTCATAACTTTTCGTTTATTTTTGGAGTAAGTTGGAAGTTACTCATGCATGATAACTAGGTAGCTAGATAATCACTAAATAAGTCCCTGCTTTTTTATTTCTGCGGCTTTGTCGACACCTGGTAGCTTATAATCGACTTACTTTTAAGATATTTTTTAAGTGTACTTCAACGACATTTCGACTTATAAATTTTATACTACTGCGATAATGGAAAAGGAGACCATCGAACAGGTTATGATCATAATGTCATGTCGATAAGTCATAAAGTCGAAAAAACGGCAGGTTTGGGCGCTGAAGGAGCGCAAATTTTTGATTTGGTTCGTGGATTAGCTTTACGAATGGAAAAGGTCGAGGTTTCACGAACCAACAAGAGGAATATGGTTTCAACAACTCAATGAGGATCGGTTCTCGCATGCGAATGACATCGTTGGAGAGTACACCTGAGAAAAACCATATCCTCCAGATCATTTTCAAGAAATGAATGAGATTTTTTTGTGGTATTAAGGCTCCTGACATGGAATACAGGGCACCAACACAACAGTCGAATGGAAACTATGGCGGCATTAGACGTCCCGATATGGAATACAGAGCACCGCCACAAGTGAACCAATTTCGGTAGTAACCCACCTGCTGGAGACTACAGATCACCACCTCAACGCTTTTCAAAATCACCTACGGTTTAAATTGTAAATTGCGATTAGAGTTTGTGACGGAAAGGATGTCTACAAATTACTTGGCGCAGGGTTCCGTGAATGGGGAGCCTGCTTCATAAGGCAGACATATCGATTGCCGAATCGGCCTGTGGATACATGTGAAGTAAAGAAATAGAAGTTGGCCTTTTAGGTCACTACTTGAGTGAAACAGCTGAAAGGTATTACAACCGCCAAGCCGACTCACGGTGGCACGAAATGCCGACATTAGCTCACATAATGAACAAGATATTAAGTGCTTTAAATACAACCATTACTCTTGCACAGTCGATGAAATTATTTACAACACGAAAACACCCCAAACGAACTTGGAACGAACACTACCTTTATCTGGTAGCAGTTTCAGAAGCTGTGGGTGGGAGTGAGCCACTGGTTTTAGAAAACTTGATTCACCACGCATCAAGTGAATCGAAAACCCTATTGATGTCGAAATACGATCACACCAGAAACGATTAACTCCGTCAAACGGCAGCTCAACCAGGATGTATTTTGTGTACTGTACACCAAATGCATCCTGACCAGCCTGGATAGCTATCCACCTCGACCTGGACGAGACCTGGCCGCTGACTCCGACTCCCTCTTCGCAGTCGCCCATCTACCTTCGGTGCTGACACAGTTTTTTTTTACTTCCCCCACGAATGCCCCGATGCGGTAATATTACTGTCCAACGTTTCTGATGTCCTTCAAGGAGCTGGTCCACAGGCTGGCCCGAGGTCTCATCTGCCCCTTCTTTGACCATCTCTCGATGTATTCCCAGTTCTGCAGGTCGACGAAGATAACATCTGTCGGGTTACCCTAGTCGATGATGGCTCGCCATCCAGCGGGGTAAAGCTCGCGGGTGCGCCGGATTCTTCACGTACTCCTGACCTGGTATAGTCCCTGGATGATATCGGTACGGTGCTCCGCATTTACGGCGAGGTCTGCGGGGACAGAGAACGGGTGACAAACATTGTTTCCTCCCTTCGAGCCGATCTTCGATGCAGTCAAACTGACTCCGCAGTTCTGGCGCAACGCTGCAAACTTCCTTGTACGATGCTGGATCGTTACTGGATCTCGAATTTCGGAGTTGAGGAGTAGCCGCCCGGAGGTCAGGGATGAAGTAGTTCGTCTTAGAGCCGTTGTAGGCCAGCTCACTGACGCCCTGCATAAGACCGCTGCACCATCTCATCCTTCCTCCTCAGTGGCAGAACTAAGAAGTCGGGTGGAGGTAATGACTGCCCAAGTGGATACCCGGGAGCATATTCAGGCAGTCCTGGTTCAAGCCCTCGCTTCGGCCAGCCGCCGAGCTGATGAGGCTACCGTCCAAAGTTCATCTTCGGAATCGAGCGATCTTCGACGCCAGGTGACCGATCTCGAGGACCGGGCCGCCAGCCTGACGAAGGAGCGGGATCCCCTTCATTTGCTGGTGGACGTCGTTGAACCTCTTCGCGTCGCTAACCAAGAGTTAGTCCACTGTTCGAAACTTCAGCGTAAGTTGTCCACCAATTTTTGTACTGTTATCCCATTGCTTATAGGCCGTGTTGTTTTGTAACAACTGGAACAGCTGAAAGATCGACCTGCCGAAGCTAGCAGTCCGAGTCGTGGTCCAGATCACTGTCCGAATCGACCAAATAACACTGGCGCAGAAGATAGAGCTCCTCCCGCTCCCTTCATTTGGGGATGGTCAAGAAAGGATCAGAACCAGCCGGACGCTTAACTGATTTCCGTCCTGCCAGGCCGGATGTCAGGGACGTTTGTGGCGAGGAAACTTTCCATCTGCACACCATACTCAGGACATCCAAAATGGTCTCTCGCATACGCGAAGAAGCCTGCGTGATGAGGCAGTCCGAATCCGGGTCTCTTTGAGCTGTTCCTGCTGTTCACATAGAAGCGACCTGAATCGATCTTCCTTATCCAGCAAGGTGGTGTAGGCATGGTCGGCCCGGTCCGGTTTGCCACAAGCGTCATAATATTGCGATCGAACCCGGCAGAGCTCGGCTCGCAGTCTCTGCTGTTTGGAGGAGGTCTCCTGCAGCTGCTGCTCGAGAGAAGAAATATGGCGGAGGGCCTGAGCATGGGATTCTTGCAGGTGGCCCCAGTCATTCCGCATGGCGTCTAATTCCTTAGAAACTTGGCGGTAGTATTCCAACTCACTTTTCCAGCTCTACCTGACTCAATCGCTGGCCTGCCGTCCGGCCCGGAAGCTGACCTGCTGTAACAGGCTAGCCCACACTGTAAAATTGCAGTGAGGAAGTGTGCAATTAGTTAGGACCAAATTACATTTGGTCCTCCTTAGTTTATTTAAGACAAACTTTAGGGTATACTATTTAATTAATTAAATAGTCTCTTAAATATATATATTAATATATATACCTAAGGCCACGTGTCTACGAGAAGGTAAGTTTAAGAGTGAATATATTTATGAATGGTTAAGAGCTAACTAGTCTAATTAGACCTAGACTAATCATAGTAACATGTAATGTAAAACTGATCTAATGATATCTTTATCATTAGATTACTTGTTAGATTCGATAATGATATCATAATCTGTTCTCAATGTGGATTATAACAACTTATAATCCATTTTTCGCATTTCAGACATTAAGTCTGAAATTGAACTGTGATATTTCAACTTAAATATCACTTATGTAATGACACACCATTACACCACCCCCCACTCAAGGTTGTAGGCCAATAATATAACGTAATATTGTCCAATCAAATGGTGGCATTTGTTGGTCATAACGGTATTCTGTTATTACCTATTAACGACCATAAGAACTAATGTTCGGGAAACGCGGCGGCGCTCTTAAGGGCGCTACCGATACTGTCAACGCAACTTCCACCTCTGCATCACGTGCAGAGGTGCCAACATCGCATGCCGACGCTACTAATGTAGCGTCGAAGAGTAAGCCGAGAGACCCATTGTCTCTCGTAGTAGACGCTGCAGAAGCAGTGTCTAAAAGAGGGCAAGAAGATATCGCTAATGCAACATCTTTCGCACTTTCACATGCCGCAGGGCGGGTGGCTGAGAAGCCCAATTCTGTCTTCAGAGTCATCTGACTCCAAAGGAGAGAACGAAGACGTCACCGTCCGCGGCAATGAATCTAGCGAGCGTAAGGCCGCTATACTTGCTTCGCCGTTAAGTGATGGCGAAGTGGATTCTGACGCTGTCGATTATGACAGCGACAATTCCATCATACGGTGGCATGAGGAGCGGAGAGCTCCTCCTGCTCCTCGTCACTCGCCTGGTCGTGACGACGACGACTTTGAGATGGCAGGTGGTGCTCCACCTGCCAAGAAGCAACGCGCAGAAGCGGCTTACGCTGCTTCTGATTCACCATGTCGTACGGAACCTCATGTTCCGTACAAAGTGGGGTTTTGGACCTCAGCATGGACACTAGTGCCCGAAAGTGGTGGGCACACCAAGCGCGATTGTCAATACCCGTTGTTTGACGTCAACGCGCTTAATAATTGCGAAGACCTTCGCAATCATAACTTTGATCGAAGTACCGACGATAGACGTCGGTACTTTATCGACCTTTTCTATCAGGATCGTTACTATACGAACTGGAAAGGGTCGCGAAAGAACAGGGACGATAAGGACGCCCTGACCGAAAAGTGGAATGCCTTTGTTGAAAACTACAACAAAGGCCCCGACGGTTACGTGAAGTTACGCTCAGGTAAAATAGAGTTTATCCATTTTACCTGCATTAAAGAAGGAATTTCTTGCGGAGTTCCTTCTCACTTAGTTTGCCCTTGTTGTCCCAAGGGAGCTCCTCGTCTTACCAAAAAAGAGCTACGAGGGTACCGAGGTTACTCGGTACCCGCTAGTGCTAAGGGCCTAATTGATGCCCTAAATGTGTCGGCACCTAGTGCTGATACGTTGCACCCATCAACACCTAGTGTTGATGTTTCTTTTGAGTTTGAGGAGAAGTATTCTTCTCAAACTCCTGCAGGAGGTCAGGGGCATCCGCCCTTAGCACCTCAATCGGTTTCTAAGAGTCAAAGTCTTGGGAATATCCCTACCAAGTACTCGGTACGCTGCCCCTTCTTATAGGGAACCGAGCGCTTCGCTATCAAGCGCTCGAGACTATAACGCTTTTCCCCCTGATTATCAATCAGGGGCGGCGGGGGTTGGAAATTCTCTCGGCGTTGTTGTTGCGGGGTATGGTTAGCAGCTCCGCAAGCTCGAGAGGCACTGTAACGCCTTGATCGCCGACATGTCTCACTCGATGAAGACGTATCGTACTCATCGAGACGAGATTCGCGACATTTTGAGCGCGCATCTCGTGATGCAGCAGAAGAGTGATCTTCTGCTGGTCGAACTTGATCGACTAAAGTCGAAGATGGAAACTCTCCGAGCTTCTCACAATTGGTTGGAGATCGATTACAAGTCTCTCTTAGGAGACTTGAAGAAGCACGGCATTCGCCGTGGGGATGCGTCTCGTCCGAAGACGTAGACGATTGATACGGCTTGAGCCTCCCAACGTAAAACGTTGGGTGAAGGCGCATGGCCGCGGGAATGTCTAGTGTATAGGACATTCCCCTTTACGCTTTGGACCTTGAAAGGTCCAATGAACTTAGGGAGCAACTTCCGTGTAGGGAAGTTGCAAAAGCAGAAGCGAGTGCATCAGTTACATAGCGTATTGCAGCTTGGCGCTGTAATACGAATTCATCTACTGCTTTATTAGCAGTAGATGGGTTGTTTCCGTTGTCTGCAGCCATTGCTGCAGACACAAATTCCGCATAAGCAGCTTCAGTATGTGAAGCTGCTTGAGTTTCTACTGTGTCAACAGTAGAAGACTCGTTAATCTCTTCGCAAGTTGCGGTTGCAACTTGCGCATCGACTCGCTCAACATTTGAGCGCCCCCCCCCACTTAGATCTGGCGTACCGCCAAGTAAAGCTGGGGTTCGTGGATGCCTCAAGGCATTCACGTAGAACGGTGTAAGCTTGGTGGAAGCATGCACCGAGTTATTGATTGCAAACTCGGGGGGGGTGAGTGGCAGAAAGTCACTCCACTGCTCGAAGGCATGCATGGCCGTGCGTAACGACGCATGGTCCGTGTAAACCACAAACGTTCTATCTCCTAAGAGATAGATCCGAAACTTTTCCAGTGCATACTTCATGGAAAGGCGTTCCTTGTCATGCACTGGATAGTTGCGCTTGGCTGGGCGCAACTGGCGGGATTGGTAAAATAATACGCGATCACGATCATCGTGATCGAGCTGCATCAAGTCACAGCCGATTGCGAAATCGCTCGCGTCGCAAACGACGTGAAACGGTCGCTCGTTATCGGCTATCACCAAGACAGGCGTTTCAGTCAAGCTACGCTTGACTGCTTCAAATGCATCTTGGCACTGG
This sequence comes from Sclerospora graminicola, assembly GCA_001887855.2. Lineage (NCBI taxonomy): Eukaryota > Oomycota > Peronosporomycetes > Peronosporales > Peronosporaceae > Sclerospora > Sclerospora graminicola. The sequence goes on along the minus strand of MIQA02018395.1, from coordinate 13,162 downwards.
GTATCGTAGTGCCATTCGACAGCTTTCTTAAGTAATTGAGAAAGAGGTCGAATGAGACCGGCATAACTGCACGAATATTTGTGCAAGTATGTCGCCAACCCAAGGAACTTTCGAAGTTTTCCTTGACATTGTTTGGCGTAGGCCATTCAACGATCACCCTGATCTTTTCCGGATCAGGGCGCATATCGTTCTTGCCCACAAAGCAGCCAAAACGGGTATCTCAGGTGCACCAAAGGTGCACTTCTTAAAATTTGCACAGAGCTTGTGCTTACGCATAAGCTCTAACTCCTGACGTAGATGTTCTTTGTGAACATCTACATCAGTTTTCATGTTCAGCCTTACTGTGGATGAACACGTCGTCGAAGCAGCTCGGTGCGAATTCTCGCACCAGGCGCAATAGATGCGTGACGCATCTATTGAAGATGGCAGGGGCATTTCGAAGCCCCTGCGCCATTACAAGCCACTCCCAAAGCATACGGCTTGGGGTGCTTACTTCCGTGAGAGGGATATCCTTCTCACGCATAAGGATTTGGTAGAAACCATCCCTTAAATCGAGAGCACTGAAAACGGTGCTCCTGCTCATACCATCTATAATGACATCCTTCCGCGGTATCGGCGTCTGCGCCGGTACCGTGGCTGCGTTTAGCTTATTGAAAGCATGAACGATTCTCCACCCACCAGTGGATTTCTTTGCGCAAAAGGTGGGACCGGAGTGCGGTGAGGTAGACTCCCGCACATGTCCCGCCTTACGACGAGTTTCAAAGAACTCGTCGATGGCTTTAACTTGGTCACGCGGCAATGGCCATTGCCGCGTGACACAGTACTTCGTGCCTAGTTCCCTTATTTTTAGGGAGCTCACAAGGTACTTCTTCTGGGAATACGTCAGTGTATTCCCAAAGTACCTCGTAGTACGGGGAAGTCGCCTTAAGCGACTCCCAGCTCTGCGCTTCAAAGCGCTGAACTTTGTTCTTTTCATTGGGAACGGGTTCGTTTCCAATGCCTTCTAATTGTAAAGTGGATATTCGTTCACGAATATCTACAACCTCATCTGTTGCGACAATGACGCAGATCTGGTCGATCTGATCATTGCGCAAGTTCCTTACGAACTTCTTCCAGCTCAAGGCTGGAAGGGCCATTACCTCTGAACTTATGTTCGGAGGGTTGGCAAGAGTTAGAGACTGGGTAGCTAATCCAGATCTGTCTTCGTCAAGACTCGACGGACACAACTACAAGATCAGACGCACTCGTCTGATCTGTTGCCTGATCTGTTGCACGGTGAATTTCACCCGTGCACAAGACATCCTCAACATGGTGACCACTGTCTACCATGGTGTTTTCGCACTCACGACTGCTTTCAGTCGTGTGTTCTTCATCTTCGACACGGAAGTCACTTACATCCGTGTCGGTATCATCGTCTTCACGGTGGGTGTTTCCCACCGTGGGTAAATTCTCTATACCACGACCGTCATCGGTCGTGACAACTTCAACACGGGGGAGTTTTTCACCCGTGTTGCGCACGTTACCGACATGCAACGACTCTTCCGTTGCGTGTGCAAGCCCCTCTGGACTTCGATCAGCGGGTGTACCATCCGCTGATCTAGTCGGATCAGACCTGGTGGTGTCATCGCTACCCAACCAGGCTGGCTGACTCTGCGGTTGTATCATTAGATACAGCCGGATTACTCACAGGGTGATCAGATCCTGTGTGACCGCCGCAGTCGATCGACGGGTTAACCCAGTCGATCGTTGGTTGATGCTTTGACATCCAAATGATGCCCAAGATTACATCGAACTTGTCGTCAAGATCGAGTACGTGTATTCGTCCTCGAACGACAGTTCGTCTAACTCGAAGCGTGTGCGAATCACACGCTTTGGTATAGTCACGGTTGCACCTGTTGCTAACCGGACTGACAACATGCTTCGTGGAGATTCAATCTCCACGAAATTCAACGACGTTAGAACCTCAGTTCTAACGAAATTGTTTGACGCTCCTGTGTCAAACAGAGCGCGCATGGTGACATCGTTTCCATGCGGCTTAACTTCCAGGGTGATGAGAGGTTTCTCTTCACCCTGCACGTGTTGACAGGACATAGTCCCGTCTGGGGCTATTATCCTCACATGCCCGATGTCGGCATGTGAGATAACCCGTCCAGTAGGGCGCCCCGCCCCTACTGGTTGTTGACGTTTTTTGCATCAACAGAGGGTTGCCCCTGTTGATGACGCCGACCAGCGGACTGTCCAGTCCGCTGACTGCGTGGCGCCGGTCGCGGCGCCATGCATTCATGGGCGTAATGGCCCATCTTCGCGCATCTATTGCAGCGAAGGAACTTCTTGTTCTTCGGTTGCCTCGGTGTCGAGGCAACTGCAACCGATAGGTCCATCGGTTCTGGACCTCCTCCGCCCGCGCCCTGGCGCGGGTTTTGGTGTCTCGGGACGAAGTGTGAACTTCGTCTGTTTGGGAAATTGTTTTGATTAACATGCTGCACTGGCGGCATGTTAAAGTCGAAAGGCTGTTGAGCCCTTCGACTAACCCCAGCATGCGTTGATGCTGAACGCATGCTGAATTCCTCTCGGATTCTTTGGTCTATAGCATCCCTCAGAGTCTTTGATGGAATCCGATAAAGACTCTGTTTGATGGGACCGTCATTCAGTCCCTTCATAAAGCCAGTGACCTGCATGGCAGGGGGCACCGGCTCGTATACAATATTTGATAACAAATATTGTATTTTCTGAGCGTACGCATGTAGGCTCAGCTTGCCCTGCTTGAGTTCCATGAACTCTTCGCGGCAACTAAGCTCCATTTCTGGAGCTTCGAAGTTGAACTTCAGCTCAGCTTTCAAATCCTGATACGGCAGGAACGCAGATCCATCCGTGGATCTGCAGCTCATCGCACATGCCCTGGCGCGACTGCCCAGGTATGTGGTGGCGAAATAAGCTTGTGAACGTGGGTCCACAATCTTTTGCGCAGAGATGGCATCTCCCACCTCTGCGAACCATCTACGAAGGGGTTTATTCCCTTCGCCAGTAAAGGGCAAAATTTGTGCCTATACTACATCAACGCTCGCACTCGCTGTGGGCGTTGTTGGAGGCGACCGTAACATTACTGAACGCACCTGAGGATCTAGGTACATCCTCCTTAAACGGCTACCCGTTACTAAAGCTTCCTCCGGGTTTTACTTCGGAGGATGGTGGTGATCTCGGGCCCTACGGTCCGCATCATCTCCACCACGGTGTCCATACTTTTTTCTGTCCATTGAGGGAAATTTTCCCTCACTAAATCTTGCGCGAGCTGTCGCTCGCGCTCACGCTCGCTGATTGTCGTCATGATAGTCGGGCGGCTCTTAAATCTTCGCTCCGCTAGTTAACAAGCGGAACGTGTGAACGGTGGTCGTTAAGACGGACCACAAAGTGCTACCAGGTGTAACAGACTGGCTGTTAAAGGATCACACTGTGAAATTGCAGTGAGGAAGTGTGCAATTAGTTAGGACCAAATTACATTTGGTCCTCCTTAGTTTATTTAAGACAAACTTTAGGGTATACTATTTAATTAATTAAATAGTCTCTTAAATATATATATTAATATATATACCTAAGGCCACGTGTCTACGAGAAGGTAAGTTTAAGAGTGAATATATTTATGAATGGTTAAGAGCTAACTAGTCTAATTAGACCTAGACTAATCATAGTAACATGTAATGTAAAACTGATCTAATGATATCTTTATCATTAGATTACTTGTTAGATTCGATAATGATATCATAATCTGTTCTCAATGTGGATTATAACAACTTATAATCCATTTTTCGCATTTCAGACATTAAGTCTGAAATTGAACTGTGATATTTCAACTTAAATATCACTTATGTAATGACACACCATTACACCACCCCCCACTCAAGGTTGTAGGCCAATAATATAACGTAATATTGTCCAATCAAATGGTGGCATTTGTTGGTCATAACGGTATTCTGTTATTACCTATTAACGACCATAAGAACTAATGTTCGGGAAACGCGGCGGCGCTCTTAAGGGCGCTACCGATACTGTCAACGCAACTTCCACCTCTGCATCACGTGCAGAGGTGCCAACATCGCATGCCGACGCTACTAATGTAGCGTCGAAGAGTAAGCCGAGAGACCCATTGTCTCTCGTAGTAGACGCTGCAGAAGCAGTGTCTAAAAGAGGGCAAGAAGATATCGCTAATGCAACATCTTTCGCACTTTCACATGCCGCAGGGCGGGTGGCTGAGAAGCCCAATTCTGTCTTCAGAGTCATCTGACTCCAAAGGAGAGAACGAAGACGTCACCGTCCGCGGCAATGAATCTAGCGAGCGTAAGGCCGCTATAATTGCTTCGCCGTTAAGTGATGGCGAAGTGGATTCTGACGCTGTCGATAATGACAGCGACAATTCCATCATACGGTGGCATGAGGAGCGGAGAGCTCCTCCTGCTCCTCGTCACTCGCCTGGTCGTGACGACGACGACTTTGAGATGGCAGGTGGTGCTCCACCTGCCAAGAAGCAACGCGCAGAAGCGGCTTACGCTGCTTCTGATTCACCATGTCGTACGGAACCTCATGTTCCGTACAAAGTGGGGTTTTGGACCTCAGCATGGACACTAGTGCCCGAAAGTGGTGGGCACACCAAGCGCGATTGTCAATACCCGTTGTTTGACATCAACGCGCTTAATAATTGCGAAGACCTTCGCAATCATAACTTTGATCGAAGTACCGACGATACACGTCGGTACTTTATCGACCTTTTCTATCAGGATCGTTATTATACGAACTGGAAAGTGTGGTGGAGCCGATTTCCAAATCCATGACCGAAGTCGTGGGTGGAATCCGGATACCCACTGGCCCGGACGACCAACTATCGGAGGGGGTACTCCGTCGATCTTGATCAGCATCGGAATCAGATGAATCACCATTGTGGTGACTGATCTGATCCTCCCGGTCATCTGGCCGGTCTTCATGCTCGTCAGGATCTATGTTTAACTTCATCTCACCTTGTGTACCCGTTGATCGGGGCTGATTACACTCACTTAGGTGGACTCGGTGACGAAAACGATGATCTTGATCAGGTCGGAGGGTTTGACCTTCTCGAGACGGGGGGTGTCCTCGGGTGGAAATCTTCACCGGAGAACGGGTTGGGGTCGACACTTATTCAGTATCTAGGCACTGATCAGGAAAGTTCGTCTGATCAGGCCAGCCAATGAGAGATATATATAACGAAACCAAGAAAATGCGATCAATCCACGATCTTCCACAGTAATCCACAAACGTTATCTCCACAAAACCTTTACCAATATTATTAACGTGTTCCAAACACGTGCGCGTTGCGGGTGAGGTTAGATCACCTAAAACAAACCCGTCGGGGGTCTTCCGGTAAGCCAAAATGCATCTAAGCGCGTCTTAACCGGGGATCAGTTGAGCAAGAGGGGATTAATAAAAAAAAACCCTGTGCTCCCAATGACCGCACACGTGGCGGAGCGACTCTTTGCTTTAGGGGGAAAATCTAAACCTGTTATTATATATGCAATGTCCTATACCTGTGTACCATACCTCAACTCATGCCTGACCTTTACTTCGAACCTATTTACTTCGTCGCACGGTTGCGTAACACTCTCTTGCCCATCCTGGCTGCACCTTCAAGCTGACATGTACCGATTCTGCCCCGATCATGACCCGACTCTTCAGAAGATCTTCAACCCATCCTGATCTTCAACAAACTACCTTGAAACCACTTGAGACCTGCTCTTCAGCACTTGTTCACTTCATATATAGCCCGACCAAACCGAGAACTCACTTGCCCTTGCTTATCAACGCTGATCAGAGGCTGATCGGCCCTGATCACGATCGCCACAGTGATCGACCAAGTGATCAGGTGGTGATCAGGCTGATCAGCCCTTGATCACCTCGGGAACGCCCTGGGTCATCATCGTCACGACTCAATTCATCTTCCAAACCATACTTCCGATCTTAATACACCGTCAGGACAACCATACTACACTGATCTCGGCTGATCAGGCCTGATCAGGCCTTGCCACATCATCTTCGGACCAACCAAAGGTTCACATCACTCATACAACCTGTTAATCCACCTGCCCGATCTTCATTCATCGTTTGATCTGCCTTCTCCGGGCATGACAAGCCGATCAGGCTGTAACTTTGCATCATAGCCAGCTTCCACCAATATACCATTCGGAGATCGGCTGATCACCTGCCCTTGGTATGCCATGTCAACAATCACTATTTCTTATTATATCCACGAGAACTCCACTTAGTGACTGTGACAACCATCGTGATCGTGATCTCCATCATTCTGCCAGTGCCTGGGACTGGGCTTAACGACCATATTTGGCTGATTCTTCCACGTCGTAAACATCCGTTGGCCAATTACCTTTTCTTCTTAATCGTGATCAACCTTTTCCCACCCATTAACCGTCATATGTTGATGGGTGTTCTATCGTCACCAATCAACGGCCATGTGTGGTCCACTTCAGTCCCAATATTTCCCGATCGCTTCACCACAGCCGCCCCTGAGACTAACTGTAGCCGCACAACGACTGCAGTTCGACTCACTCACTTTTGAACTTCCTCTCTGGTGATCACCATGGCCGACGCAAGCCGATCTCCTCTTCCTTCTTCGTCTTCTTCGTCTTCTTCGGCTGCCCGCCTGATCGCTTCTTCGCCCTCCGTCTCCAGCTCGGCTACCCCTGCGATCGCCCCGATCACGACCTCTACGCCGATCACGACCAGCCTCATCCGACCGACGACTGCTCTCGCTTCATATCGACCGTCTTGGAGTCTTCCTGCTCGACCCTCGTCAGATCGCCTTCTCCGTTCCTTGGAGCAGCTCACTCGGTTGATAGATGGGTCGGGCCCATTCACGTTGGGGCCCGCGGAGGCTTGTCGGCTGCGATCGGAACTCCGAAGTGCAATTCCCGAGTTGGTTTCTCTGTACGATACCAACCGGGCACTTACGGCTGAGTTATCCGATCGTCGGATCGCGGCTGATACATCGGCACGTGATTCCGCTGATCTGGCTACCCAACTGTCGGTTCTCCGGCTAGATCATGATCGGCTTGGCAAAGATCATGACCGGCTTCACCAAGAATTGCGGGACCTGACTGATCGCTTTCAGGGTGTGACGATGGAGCGTGATCAGTTGTCAGCTGATCTCGCTGCTCTTCGACTTTCCAAGCCTTCGGACACCGTCGCCACCTTACAGTCGCTGATCGACACGATGGCTATCACCATCCGTAATCAGGGTACGTCCATCTCATTCACTCCTTTTATAATCCGTATTTGACTCTCCATGTTAGCTTCCAGATGAACGTATCGAATCCATAAAGGGTTCGATGGTCGAGATGGTAGATCATCTGCTGCGCATCGATGATCACCGTCTCGACCGTGATCAGCTTCTGCACGACAGGATCCGTACTGCCGAGGATGTAGAGCGTCGGGAGATTGAGGCTCGTATTCGGATGAGCAGGTCCAGCTCTTGACCAAACAGCTGGCTGATTCTCGTATTGGTCGCGCTGATGTACAGAAGAGGCTGGATGAGAGTCGGAAAGTGGCTGAAAATTGCCGGCATGAGCTTAATCTCGCTCGGGTCAAACTTGAGACCCTAGAGCTTGATGATCGTGCCTGGCTTCAGCATAACGCTGACCTGAAGAGTCTCGCGGTACAAACCATGGACAGGTGGACCAAAACAGACACCGGTTCAGGATCAGTCCGGACGGCCTTGCAGCGACTTCCCGGCCTGATCAGCTCGTTCACTCCATCTGGCACACCGCCGCAATCTCCTGCGTTTGCCCCGCCTTCGCCCGCGTCCTCCGTCGCTTCCTTGCCTGTTCGTAGTGCTGATCAGCCCGTGATCAGCACTTCACAAGCTCCCGCGTCATCCCAATCTCGTCCACCGGCGACTCCACGACCAGCGCCTTCGGCCTCGAGTTCTGGGAAGCGTAAGCAGACCAGCTCGTCGAAGCAAAGGATGAGTCTCGCCAAGCGATCACGTCTTATGGTTGAATCGGATGACGAATCAACCGATCTGGACGAGAGGACGTTGCCTGTTCTGGCCCGATCGCGCAGCACTGATCGCCGTACGCCAGCACCGAGTTATTCCGGGGTGAATTCGCTGGCTCAGGCCGTCACTTTACTGGAGTCTGATGACGACGATGACGATGATTTCGAGGAGGAACCACCGGCTCAAGCTGATTCTGACATTCCTCCGACGACCACTGGGGCAGTGATCGCTCCGCCACCTAATTTTACGGGCGTCTTCATTCCTGCAGATCGATCGTCGATCAAAGAAAACGATTACAGCTACGATCCGAACCGACCGTTCATGGATCTGTATGTCGTTATGCAGGGGAGGCCGACTCCCGCTCACATGGCCACACGGAAACCTTGGAGTGATGATCAGGTCTGGGATCTGACGCCTCGGGTTCTCGAAGTGCGGCAGAAAAGCGTCCCTCGCTTGTGGTCCCGCCCGCCAGGCTGGATCTTCCCGATCAGATCGCCGGCACCCAAGGACAAGCAGTGGCAACCAAGGTTGCTGACCAGAAATGCTATCGAACTCATGATCAATTCGGCACCCTGGGATGCCCTCCTGACACCCATGCCCGGGCTGGCGTTCCCTGATCGCCCTTGGTTTGTCGAGCTACAGGGGCGCTCTGAGAGCGACTCCACCACAATGGTGCGCGTGCCCGGATCTCTTGGTGACCCTGGATATCACCGCGTGTCCCTAGCGGGCGAAAGACCTAAACCTGTCAAATTTGTTGACGATGTTGTGTCGGGTGCATTGGGGGAAGGCATGACTGACGCAGACTTGCTAAAAGAGACTGTCGAGATTGCCAGTGCTGCTCCTTTGAATGGGTGTTCTTCTTGTGAGACCAGGCTGATGGCTGGCTAATTGAAGCGGCTTTTTCGCAAAAAGAAGTATGCAACATCTATGGCTTTATATCACCAAGAGCACGTGCAAGCGATATGGGAGGCGACTCACCATTTCCCGATCACGACGGCGATGCGCAAGGACGCGTGGATCGAGCACTACCATCATGCTCGCAAGCGTCGTCGCACCAAAGCCGGGGCTGCTTGGGCCACGATCTGCGATTATGTTGTCGACGGAATTCGGCGCGGCGAGTGAGATCTGGACGTTTTCCTGTTCCCTGGCGTCTTGCATTTAACTGTTCGTCGAGCGGGATCGCGAGGACTCAAGGCCGACGGCGGGGATTGGTATCCCGGTTATGGGCACATAACTCCGGTCGCCACACTGCGTGATTGCTTGCTCTGGACCGATCAGCATGAGCCTTGGCGAAACCAGTTCCGATCGAGTCCCGTGGATCATCCAGGATACAAGATTGCTCGCCTGCGCACTAAATAGGGTCCATGATCGTCGTGATAACCCACTTTTATTTCGTTCTCCATAATCACTTAATATATCACGACATTCCTTGATGATCTTCTCGTTCCACTTTCGTAAATCTTGTTCATGTCTCATTATCACTTCCATCTTGTAGGTCGATCGTTCTCATGTGTGCAGGTATAATTCTTGAGTAATATATATATATGTATATGCATTCGTTTCTTCCAAACCAGTCCAACCGCCCTGATCTCCACTTGCCCGATCATCATATTTGCTGATCAGCCACAATGTGTCAACCCAGGCTATTGAGATTCCTGGTTACCCTCTTCGTGGGTTTGCATCACCTCAAAACGATTCCTTCTCACCCGATCACGTTCGAATTCCCTCAGTAACGCTCCACAATTCAGATCACGCTCGTCTATCCACTCGGGATCGTCGTAACCTTTCCAACGAACCAAATATTCACGGTGGGTCCGGCCAAAACGGGTTTTCTTGCCTGATCGGGTATCCAAAACCTTCTCCACCTCGAATTCGTTCGGGTCCAGCGCTCTTTCCCAACTATCTTCGGGTAAGAGAGCCTCGTCAAAATCAAACCTTGGCTGATCATCTCCTGACAGCCTAGTCTTAGGCCGATCAGGGTATTCTCGGACCAGTTTCAACTTTGACAAGTGAACAATCGGGAAAATTCCATAATCAGTACCCGCGGTAATCAGTCGAGCGGCATGATCACCGATTAGTTCGGCTACGCGGAACGGTCCATGCCATAAATGTGCTAATTTCTTGGCATATCCTTCTTTCACACGATCCAAGTAAAGCCAAACTCTTGATCCTGGCTCGATATTATGCGAATCGGCCTGATCATTGTTTCGATCAGCTCTTTCTTGGATGGCCCTTCGTAATCGTTCGTTAACTTGTTCCCGCGCATGTTGGTAGTGACGTTGGAGTCCCATGTGCCATCGACGAGCTTCGCGATCTCGACCTCGTGTGCAACCAACAGGGATCACTGACTCGATGGTAGATCGGGGGTCCCAACCATATGCCAGATAGAATGGGGTATCTCTCCTGATCCGATCAAACGAGGAATTCAAAGCAAACACCAGTCTCTCCGCATATTCATCCCAATCTTGTTGCGCGGAGTCTGCGACATACATTTTAATAGCCCTGGTCAACGTTTGTACCATCCGCTCGGCTTTACCATTCGCCTGTGGACGGTACGCCATGGTCGCGCTCTGTTTCTGGCCAAGCATCTGATTAAAAGATCGGAACATTTCGGCCATAAAACCTGGTTCACGATCATGCCTGATCACTTCCCTGGCTCCAAACCGTCGGAACACACATTCTTCGTAACTGCAAGCGACTTGTTGAGCCGTTCGTGTAGATCCTGCTTTCGCGATTACCAATCCTGTGAACAGATCAGTCCAGATCAGCAGCTCGGTATTGCCCTTGAACGATTTTGGGAGGGACGGTATGTGATCCATCGCGATCACTTGGAAAGGGTAGGTCGCCTGGATATTCCCAGGTGATCTTTCCCGGATATTTGGCATACCTTTTCCAGTTTCGCAATCCGTACATGTTCCAACAAACTTTTGTATACTTCGATATAATTCTCTCCAATGGAAATGTTTACGGATCCTGTGGTACGTTCGTCCTACGCCCTGGTGGCCACCCTCCAAACTGACATGATAATGGTGTAAGATATCAGCCTGTAAAGTCTCCGGGATCACGAGTCTGGCCGATCGGTCCAAATCCGCATCGGCCTGATCAGCTGATACATAATAAAACAATAGATCATTTTCGTCGATCTCGTAGTTAAACGCGATCTTGGCACAATCTTTTGCCTCACTCTGCCTCAGCTTCTCCAGATCACCCTTTAGAAACGCCTTCAAATTACCGATCCATTTTTCCTCGTCTTGAGCCTTGAGAATTCTTTCGATCCGCATCTCTTGTACTATTTCCTCCGTCAGGCTTCCGCGAGAGGGTGATCTGTTGGGTGGTGATCTGGTTCGTGATCTCGTCGTGATCAAGATCTGGGCTGCTTCCTTTTCATTTTCCACACGGATCAGCTCCGGCAGCCTATTGATCTCCACCAGTTCTTCCAACAGCGCTTGATCAGTGATTATCGATCCGGCCTGATCACGCATAGCCATAGTTGCTAAGTGATCTGCACTCCGATTCCAATCACGTTTCACATGCAAAAGATCGTGTCTTGGCCATCCACGTAAAGCTTTCATAACGCGATCATTCAGCAGTTTCAGACGAGGTGCTTTACAGTCGATCTCTCCAGTGATCTGCCGAATCACCAAGTTTGAATCTCCGCATATAATTACTCTTCCAATCTTTTGCTCTTGCAAAAGATCCAAACCTAGCAGCAGACCACGATATTCAGCCTCATTGACCGTGATACCTGGAGTATAATCTGAACTGGCCGATATAACAGTCCATTCTGGCAGTTTCCATAGCAACGCGCTATACGCCCCTACACCTTTCTTCACACTCGCTGATCCGTCGAAGCTTACAACGATCAGATCTTCTTCTGAGCCGACGATCGGTGGGGGTATAGTGATCGATTCACGTGGTTGCTTCCGAGGAGCGACCTCAATCAGGGCTTCATCGACTTTTGATCGGGGCGTGATGCTGGCCGCCAGCGTCCCAAGTATTTCTTCTTCGCCCTTGGTGCTTAATGATCTCCAAAGTCCACTGAGATAGCACCGCTGCCCATCGCCCCAGTCTCCCGTTTAAACCATTCGCGGATAGTAACCACGCCAGACTAGATCGTTTGGATAATACCTTGATTGATCTAGTTACCAGCATAGAATAGCAAACATCTAGCACACGTAATAACGCTAGCACTTCCTTATCCACAATGCCATAGTTAACTTCATTCGGTTTCAATGTTCGGCTTGTGAACGTCACCGGGCAATAAACTCCATCGTGATCTTGGACCAGTGCGGCCGATATTGCCCATTTACTAGCATATAAGATCACCACGGGAATCTTCTCCGGATCGAAGTGTTTCAGTATCGTCGTCGAGATCATCTTCGCCTTTAACATACTGAAGGCTACCATAGCGCGATTCATGTGATCTTCTGACCCTGGCACAGTTTGATCAGTTGGGGATCCAATCTCGAGATCTTTTTAGTAGCTTCAACCTCGTGATCAGTCCCAATTGGTGATCCTCCCATCCGATCACGTTCTCTCAGGCCATGATAATCAACTTCCTTCAATTCATAAAGTATAGCGGCGTAGATCGAGAAATCCTCGATAAATCTGCTATAATAATTCAATGATCCGAGGAAGGATTGCATGGCCTTCAACGATCGGGGAAACGGTAAGTTGCTGAGAGCGGCTAGATCTTTTGGATTTGCTTCCAACCCTTGGATCGATACGTTATGCCCGAGGTAAGCGACCTTGGGCTGACCCCAGAAACTCTTGACCACACTGATCGACAAATTCCAACGCTCGCAGGTATCTAAGAGTCGTTCGACCTTATCGCATAGCATATCCCAGGATGTTGCCGTGACCAAGATATCGTCTATATATGATCGCCTTCCCAATACTGATCGGCCCTAATCTTGGTCTGGCTCACCTTCCGTAAACACATCATGTAGATCAGTGGCTTTCCGATCAGCACTGATCTGAAAATACCCATAGAGAGCATTGTCGATCAGTCTCTGGTAGATCTGTGGGGCATTCTTTAATCCAAACGGCATCCGATTCCATTCAAAAAGCCCAAAAGGTGTAACGAAAGCCGAGATCTCTCGAGCGCGATCAGTCATCGAAACCACCCAGAAA
>MIQA02018394.1:0-21663 GCA_001887855.2 Sclerospora graminicola | reverse complement strand
GTATACATTTTCTGAAGCATGCGCGAAAATTACAAGATATCAGAGACACATCCTCAAGATGCCGGGGGATTCCACATCTTGGTTTCCCTCTACGAAATACGCAAGATACGAGAAGCAAAACCTGGATTTCATATATGAATACCGACATCGTCACATTTGACACTCGAGAAGAATCAATCGAAAGTATCGAGGAGTTGATACACAAGTGTGGATACGAAGCGTGTCGAATTTTGAAGATATCTACGGTCTGGACCCTGAACGCACAGCACACGATATAGGACTTATGGCTTCACTGTAACTAGCAGAAAATCAGTGGGAGACTTCTATACTAAACTATCGGAATGAAGGTTTGGATAGCACGAATACTCCTACATATCGAGTGGTGGCGGATGTAGAACACACACCTCAAAACGGTTTGAGACCACCGGCTCTAAACAAATTGGTGCACGAAGATGTCGAGTGGAACCAAGAAGGTATTGAAGGTATATTGAAGAATAAACCATCAAAGAGCAGAATCACGAAGATGCTCGATGTCTCCTTAGTCTGGGAGCGAAAAGGTGTGTTATAACCAGAGGATGATTGATATGGTTACGAATGAAAGTACCGGATAATGAATGAGTATTTTCGTGGCTACTGATGGACTGCTGACGATTTCACCGCGGATGATTGATATAGTGTGCTTGAGTCATTGGACTGAGCAGAGGAAAAAGATGGCACACGCTAAAATAGTAAACTAGGGAGCCCATCAAGGTGATCTTGACACGTGATCGGCCTTCCTTCATGTAGGTACTTTCACCGCTCCCGACACATTCCTGTCTCTGAGTATCACCTATGCGACATCCAGGCTTACGAGCAAAGGCGGAATCGATAATTGAGACTTCAGCCTTAGAGTCAAATAATATGGTGGCTTTTACGTTATTATTTTTCTGTTGGCTTTTGCCTGTTTAAACCACTTGTCGGTAGAGTGATATTTCCATTATGTACGAGATTCACCAGTCATTAGGTCCAATTACATAATGAAGATCGATCGGGAACGTTCATCTACTCTGAGGCTATGAATCGGACACCGTACGGCCCAATTGGAGACGGCATATGTATTGTCGGTTATCGTACTTGTTTATGTTACCGACGTATGCATATATGCTGAACGTGGACCGCTCGGCTCGAACCAGATTCCAAACTGGCGAGTGATCTCGTATATTTTCCTGTGATGTTCACCAGCCGAACTCTGAAAACCAGTGAAGTGAACTACGGGCTGGTGGACAAAGAAGTTTTGGCCATCCTGGATGTGTGTTATACGATGTTGATATCCTGGCCTATCAAGGTGTTATCCAGGCGGTCGACCCTGTCATGGCTTCTTACAGCGAACGGAAATGATGGTCGGCTGGGTAGATGGGCTGCACCGCTGTCCCAGTGGCCTTTAGAAGTGATCAAATGCAATAAAGGAGAAGAACAGATACTGAGCACAGTGGCCAGCATCAATCCAAGAGCAGAGGTGGAAGAAGCACTGATAGCGATAGGGCCCCAAAAGCAGCCACGTTAATCCATCACACTCCCGCCACTGATTGCTCCAGCAGACGAGTTGATGGTTCTGAGATTCGACGGGTCAGCGAGCGTCAAGAAGGGAGTGGGCACCTACAGAGCCATCTTGTGGAAGCTGCCCGAGTGGAAAGTGGTGGCCGCTGCTTCTGACTTTACGCCTGGTATAACAGTGAATGAGGCGGAAAACCGAGGACTGTTGCTTTGTTTGGATTTGCTGGAGGCCAGACACAGGGGTGGATTATTATATGTGGTGCCTCCAATCTAGTGATAAGACAAATCCCTGGGGAGAATGACCCTCCCCCCCCCGACTTGAACAGCCCTGCAAGTTGCTCGTAGCTATGAAGAATGTGTTTTCAGGCGATTTGGTGCCAGTGAAGTAATCAGATTTTGAACCAGGTTTTATAGCTGAAGTTTTCCGATTCTTTAATCAGATGCTTGATCAGAGGCAGTGTGCAACCATGGCCTACAGGCCACAGGCGAATGGATAGGCCGAACGGATGGTACAGACGCTGACCAGGGCCATTAAAATGTATGTCGCTGATTCAGCCCAACAAGATTGGGATGAATATGCGGACAGACTGGTATTTGCGTTGAATTATTCTTTCGATCGGGTTAGAGGAGATACCCCATTCTATCTGGCTTACGGTTGGGACCCACGATCAACTATTGAATCAGCGATTTTGGTCGGATGCACCAGACGTAGTGATCGTGAAGCCCGCCGGCGGCGTATGGGACTCCAACGTCACTACCAACACGCACGGGAGCAGGTTTACGAAAGATTTCGGAGAGCGATCCAAGAAAGAACCGACCGGAATAACGATCAGGCCGATTTACATAATATTGAGCCAGAATAAGGGTCTGGCTTTACCTAGATCGGGTAAAAGAGGGATAACGTAATTCAGCAGTTTATGGCCGATACCAGATTATGACCGGTGATAAACCGACCATGCAATTAGGTGTCATGATTTCAGATAACTGTTGAATGATTGGTCATATTTACTCAGCAGCAGATTATGGCCGTCAATAGCGTGTCAATTCAAAATTATGTGTGTGCCTGAACATTCTCTCCCCGTATGTTTTTTGCAGCTCAAAAAATCGGCCGTAATCTTTATAAGTACGAATCTAAATTTTCTCTTTCCTCTATCCGTGTGACCTCAATTGTGATTGGATAAGGACAGCGCTGTCGCATATGGCTGCTGGTCAAAACAGATTTTAAGAGGTGAAACAGCGGGTCAAAATGTGATGTTGGTGAAAAGTTATGGTATAGAGCTAAGGTAAGCTTACCCGATTTCCGGCCATAAACTGCTGAAATACGTTATGCCAAGAAATCAGTTCATATGTGACATGGACCGTTTCGAGTTGCTAAGTTGATCGGTGATCATGCTGCCCGGCTGATCACCGCAGGCACTGATTATGGAGTTTTCCCAATTGTTCATCTGTCGAAAATGAAGTTGGTCAAGGCATTCCCAGATCGTCCAAAAATCAGGTGTTCAACCGTGGACCAGCCAATATTTGATTTGACGAGGCCTTTTACCCGAAGAAAGTTGGGAAAGGCCGCTGGATTAGGACGAATTCGAGGCTGAGAAGGTTTAGACACTCGATCAAGCAATAAGACAAGACTCGATATGGCCGGACGAATTTCTGGTCCATTGGAAGGGTTACGATGATCCGACTTGGGTGGATGAACGGGATCTCAATTGTGGAGCATTGCTACGCGAGTTCGAACGTGAGCGTGTGGGACGCAACCGATTCAAAGTTATGCAAACTCACGAAGAAGATGATCGGGGATCCCAATAGCCCGGATCATCGCATTTTTACTGGCCAAGCTGATGAAATCGATCTGACCAAAGTTGATTCGGCTGAAATTAGCTGGTTTGGAGTTAAAGAATATGTATACTTTTTCATGATAATTTTAGTTGCATGCATGTGGAATGACCGAATGGGAAGAATGGAGATAGGATCGTGAACCTGAAGATATGATCACGAACATAGAAGTATGTGAAAGACAAACAAATGGTTATCGCGATATATTAATGGATAAAAAATGAAATAAAAACTGATTATCGCGATGATTGTGGACCATACTTCGCACGCAACGGAGGAATCTGGAGTCGCGGATGATTCAAAGGATCCTAGTGATACTGGTTTCGCCAAATATCTTGGTGGTCAAGGTGTGTCCGGCAATGCCCCTGTTGCCTCTGCCCGGCGAACAGGCAGATGCAACACTGGAGGAAGCAGGAAAACATCCAGGCCACATTCATGGATCTGTATACCGTCCACTACGAAATCGAAAATCGAAGCCCAAGCGACCCCAGCTTTACTACGACGAAGTTTGCGGCCATGGTAATAATGCGTCACCGAATCGTCCTTGCGCATATCTTTAGAGATGGGTAGCTGATTCTCATATCGCCACTCCATGTTCTTTGCAAAACCGATCCATGCATGACAGGAGTTCATAAAACCATGGTCGATCGGGGAAACCCAACCCAAGCATGCGAGTCGATAGGACCTCCCCGGCAAGGGTTTGAATCAAGTAGAATCTCTATAGCATTCACCGTGATCTAACTTGGGTTCCACTTGTTCTGCAGGGGCGCCGGCGATTTAGATGGGAAAATTCACTTGCCGGGGCGAGAGAAATATCGAGGAACAATTTTCTTCTTGATCTGTAAGATCATCGGAGATAAATCCCATACTTGAAGAACACCCCATGGCTTATGATACTCAAGTTGAACTTCAGTCGGTTCAGTCGGTGAGATGCTGTACAGATCCATGAACGGCTTGCTTGGGTCGTAACTGTAATCATCCTGTTTCACAACCGAACGCGAAGCTGGGATAATGAAACCAGTGAAACCAACAGGCTGGCCGATTGTGAATCAGCTGGCGAGAGATCGCCTGACCTTGCAGGGGTAGACCGTTTCTCTTCCGGTTCAACTTCTTCATCTTCGTCCGAGGTTGGCAAGTCGATTATCTGGTTAGAAGATATCGGTTTCGCTGGACTTGTCTTCGAGATCCGCTGGCCGGTGCTCCGCGACTTGGCCATAGCGGTCCGAGTCCGTTCGTTCAAGTCACTCGAGTCGTCATCAGATTCAGAAACGAAGAGTCGAGGACGCTTTGTATGAATCGGCTTGTTAA
The DNA here is from genome assembly GCA_001887855.2 of Sclerospora graminicola. NCBI lineage: Eukaryota > Oomycota > Peronosporomycetes > Peronosporales > Peronosporaceae > Sclerospora > Sclerospora graminicola. The sequence continues at coordinate 16,989 of MIQA02018394.1, read as the reverse complement.
GAAAATAACTACTCCGTTTGTTGGTTGCCGAGCCAGACGGCGTAAGATCTTGGCTCGAATTGACGGAGGGATCGTTGGAAAGACCGGCGGCTGCTGGACTTGGTTTCGAAATCGGAGAAGAATCAGGCAACGCAGGAGGAGGAAAAACATTTTATCGACCGGAGGTTGGATTGGTTCCATATTAGCTGGTGAAAGTGAAGTAGGAGAAATCCTTGGTGAAGACTGACCTGATTTAGGAGATTGATTGGATGGTTTATTGGCCTTAGGACCAAGAGCACCAACCAACCGTGGAAATTCACGCAGGACACGCCGGAATGATTCCGAGTCAGCATTCGGGTTAGCCCATTGGTCGATCGCCTGGTTAGCCGCCTTCTGTAATGTCACGAGACGACGGGTCCAAGAAAGTTGATCCAGCCTCAAAGTTTCCAACTTGACCCGAGCGAGAAGTGATTCCTGTTGACAATCGTCAGCTTCCTTCCGGATCTCAAACAAGTGTTTCTGAATGCCGGACCGATTAGCCCGGGAATTGGAAAGCTGGTTCTTAAGGAAGTCGACCTGCTTGTCAATGTGACGAGCTTGCTCTTCCAGACGACCCGCCTCCTGGACCGCAACAACTCCCTTCTGAATTAGTTGATCATGATCGTGGTGGTGGTTTCAACCTGCTGCAGATGGCCCGCCACCACAACCATCGACTTCTTTACGTTCTCGATTTGTTCATCTGGAGGAAATGATGAGAGTCAGTCACGCATATCGAATAGTTTAAAACAAACAGGAACATACCCAGATCATGGACGGTAACAGAAAAAAACACGGATCATGGACTGCATCAAGGCGACCGTGTCGGACGGGTTGGTCGAAAGCGTACAGTGGCAAGATTAGCAGATAAGCAATCACACTCGGCCGTTAATTGCCGGACACGGACTTCCAATCTCGATTGGTCACGGACATTTTCAATATGGAGAGCGTTGAGTCGGTCATAACTCACACGCGAGTCCGCCAAACGCTGAGCCAATTCTGTCGATTCACGTACTCGGCGGTCCATTTCAACTTGCTGGTTGAATAACCTGGCGCGAAGATTTCGGTTCGCTTCCGAAAAGGACACCAGTTCAGGAATTACATCCTGGAGACCCATTCACAGTAGGCCTGTGTCCGCCGATCCTTGAAACATTGAACCAGTCCCTTCCACTAGGAGTGTCAGCTGTTCTAAGTAACGTAAAGAATGGCCCAGGCAGCGAAATTCAGAGGCGGGCTGGAGGTAGTCAAAGTCGTCCCTGGCGGGCGAGCTGGCCATGATCGAAGCGATCGAGGAAGACGAAGCGGATAATCCGGCGCTTGAGTGCGGGGACGTAGTCCCCATTCGATTGTTGGATTTTTCTTGCCCCCCCCCTCTTGGATATTCGCACCCCATGTACCAAAAATAAGGTACGCGGTACACATGTACCGGGGTGTACATGTGTGTCAGATGGATCGACTCTGGCAATCTCGATGATATTATGCTGCTCAATGGCTGCGTCTAGTGACAACAAGAGCAGATTTACCGTACCAAAACACCAACCAATCTATGGTTGTGAACTGGATAGAACATGATACGCGCGACGCCGTTCGATGAGACATGTCAAGAATCGCGACTACATTTACGACGAAGTGACCGGCGCTCAACCAATCTTCGCTAGGTTACCGTCTTTTGCATTCCGTCGATTCTCATCAACTCATGCCTCGGATGGGCGTGTTTGCGTCAAGTTATTGGTATGCTGTTTCTTCTGTTAAGAGAATGAATCGCCGGTCTCAGTCTACATGTTGGAGATGATTATACCTCGTTTAATTAAAAGCCTGAGACCAAGACAAAATTTTTGCTGTAGGGCAACTGCACTCTCGGTGGCACCAACCACACGACGAATCAGCTATAAAGATGCTACGAAGTATTCACTTGGCGTTGTCATTTATCATATGAATTAGGCTATATGTATCTCAAAGTTGTCGCCTGCTCCACACGGCAACTTTAACAAAGTGTACATGTATACCGGCTTTTTCAAAAATAATGACGAAGTGCTTTTGCTGCTGACAGGTGAATACTCTGGCTTTAGGTGTTTGCTTCAGCCAACAGCACGGCTCTTTGGCATGCTGTCATCCTCCTCTAAAGACGAAGACGAAGACTTTCTCGGCCACGAATTATCCGAATCGTCGTCCGATTCAGACTTGTCCTTCTCGCTATCTCTCTTCTTCTGATTCATCCCTGCTGTCTTGACGACGCTGATGAAGACTTGAGAAACGACTGCTTTGTGCTTCATTTATTATGGTATATTGTACCTTATTTATGGTACAGGGGGTGCAATATCCCCGTTTTTCTTATTTAACGCATATTGTAGATGTATGAACGGGAAATAGCCATGTTTATTCAGTTAACGAAATCTCCACCGTGGCATTTCGTACTTTTTCGTAACACAATGCATCTTATACAGAATCGTGTTCTTGTACATAACCAAATATTAATATTTCTCCCTAAGACGAATGCGGCGAGGCGATCGCGTCACGCTCAGATGGCTTTTAGCCTGCGTGTGCAGCTTCGCTCTAGGAATTATTTTGCCTTACGTAAATATCACTTTAACCTCGCCTACTCTTAGAACCGCTGTACGAGGTCAGATGATTCGGCAGTCCACCAACCCGGTGACATGGCAACATCTACAGGTGTCAACGAACGGCTCGACAGTCTCGAACGATTACTCACGTGGCTTCATCATTTGTCTACGCAATGAAATCGTAAACATGGGCGCTTCACTTATCCGGGAACTACGCTGTCTAGGCAATTCAGAGGTCATTCAGGTGTATCATTGTTTTCCCGAAGAGATGTCGGACGAAAACAAAGCGTTGCTCACCCGAAATGACTCGAGGGTGGAAATTGTCGATGTCTGTACCGATATGCTGGCTAAGAAAGGACCAGAAAATATTTTTCAAGGCAAAGATAATATAGCCAAAGCGTTCCAAAATTACTGGATCAAGCCTTTGGCTATGTACCACACCAAGTTACGTGAAGTTATCTTGCTGGATGCAGACGTCATTACTTTACGAGACCCGGCAGTGCTGCGAACGATGTCTGGTTACGTGCGTACAGGAACGACATTCTTTCGAGATCGAATTGCCAAAATGAACAAATTTATGACCAGAGTACGGGAAAATGGACAAACCAATTTGAAATATTTGATTGAGTCTTTTCCATATGCTAAATTTGGCCTCAGTGGACCAAATCCTTCGGATTACCTAAAAACTACATTCGCGTGGACCGGGAACACGGGGCACGCGATGGATTCGTCCATGGTGCTAATTGACAAGGAAAGAGCAGGAAAGGCGATGGAAGTTTTGAAAGAACTTACTTTCAAGGTGCGATTTCACGTGCAATTCTCTTGGGGTGATAAGGAGGCGTTCTGGTTAGCATTTGAACTGGCACATCAAGAGTATTTTTTCTCACCTTTTGGTCTTAGTTTGCTGGAGTCAGTGCCAAACAACGATATGGCGCACCCCAACACCCTGTGTGGCAATATGGCTCATTTTTGCCTACTGAAGACGATACAGAGGTACCAGAATTGCTTTATGTCAATGGCAAAGCGCTGCTACAGCCGTACCAGTGGGGACTTCACTTGCAAGCAAGTCGTACTCCCTCGCGTATGTACAACGTAAATCCAATGCATGTCACGCCGCGGTATCGCTACATTGGATTTGACCTTGGTACTATCGAGTCTTTCGAGTGTATGGATAACCTAGGATCAGTCAAGTTGCCTCACTACTTTTTTACGAGTCTTCTCCGTCGCCGATTCCACTTTTTTGCTATTGAGACAAACGTGTACGAAGCACTAGACGATTGTAAAGCAGGCTAGGCATTCAAGGCATTTCATTCCGATCACTACAGGGTTATTTACCTACGCGAATTTGGCGACTTGAAATGAATCGAGAGGAAGGACAATGATGGCAAAAGTAGCAGATCTGTTTGTTGTTGTAGGCGGCAAGAGTCGTGCCGCCCACTGTATGACCAGGGCTGGTAAAACCTGGTGAATAAATCCTAATAGAACCTTTGCCCAGCCACACGTTAATTGACTCCGCCCTAAGAAAAGAATGTTACATGCATTTAGCGGTTTGCTTTCTGTGAGGTTGGCTCAGCACTTTAAATGGTTTTAATATTGGGCGTTTTTACATGGGAATATTCGACAAAATTACCATTTGGAATACTGATTGAAGCGCTGTAACCGGGGATTGCATGATACATGTACCGGTAATGCAATCAATTGTTTACCGGTATAACTTTATACCAAATATATTCAGCAATTGTTTTTCGAGTACTATACCGGTATGCATCAACAATATCCACGTAGTCTGTTTCTATTCCTTAACCGGAAATCATAACAATGAAGGCATTGCGGGCAGCTGTCTCCGGTTCGCGTGTGCGTTTCATGCAGGATGGATATGATCTAGATCTTACTTATATTACACCGAAGCTTATTGCCATGGGTTATCCAGCTTCGGGCGTCGAGAAAACATACCGCAATGATATTAATGAAGTGGCGAATCTGCTGAATTCACGTCACCCAAACGCTTATCGCGTCTACAACTTGAGTGAACGCAGTTACGATTACAGTAAATTTGAAGGACGTGTGAATGAATGCGGTTTCCCAGATCATCATCCGCCACCACTTCAGCTACTGCTTGACATAATGAACGACATGATTGAGTGGGTGGCCAAAAGTCCTAAACACGTCATTGTAGTGCATTGTCTGGCGGGCAAGGGCCGCACAGGCGTCGTTTGCTCGTGCTATTTGCTACTTACGGGATACTATGGCAGTATTTTTAAGCTACGAAAGGAACAGGAGCTTCGAGAGCTGGCAAACTCAAGCATTCGCGACTTTTGGAATGCTAGAGGCCAAGGCGTGCGATTTCCCAGCCAAGCCTTGTACATTTATTATTTTATTAAGGTGCTCAGAAAATTTGATCGCATGCCTTCGCAGATTCCGCCTTTACGTCCAGCAAAAAAAATGCTTCTAAAGTGCATTATTCTTAATGGCGTACCATACTGTGAAGCACCGCCAAGCAGAGGATGCACTCCCTATCTACAAGTATTACCAGCTCCATCGCAACACCATCAACCGCATTTGCTGTACAACAGTTCGTGGCAAAAACCCAAGTTTGAAACATATTTAGCAGACCCACAAGGCTCAATTATCTTTGAGGCGCATTTGAGAACCGAGGATTGGTTTGGAGCTGTGTATTTGACGCGTTTTGTTTCGTGTAGGTCAACGCTGAGGTGCAAGGAGATGTGATGGTGCGATGTTTCCACGCCAATACGACAAACATTTTGGGCAAGCATATGGTCATGATGTTCCATTTCACATTTAACACTGATTTTTTTCACAATTATGTAAGTCGGTTTTCGTGATGCGTTCACGGGAGTAAGTGTATAATCTGTGCCGTGGAATGAACAGAGCAACTTGTATCGACTCCCGAAGAGCGAAGTGGATGAAGCCTCTGGGAATAAACGATATCCAGACAATTTTGAGGTGCTTTGTCATGTAGAAATGTTGGATCCGGATGGAAATCTATTTCCGCCGAAACCGTTGTCATCATCGTCCGCCTTCCAGTCGGAAAGTAGCTACTGTACTGACGCCGACGAGGTTAAGAAGACAAAAGCTGCTTGTTTACAGCAGCGCCGAATGACAGTTCCATCTCACCAGGCATATGCTGGGCAACAATTACAACACCAGACTTCGTGGCGACAAGACGATCCAACCCCTATCATTCAAGGTTGGTTGCACAAACAAGGTGGTTTCGTCAAGAACTGGAAAAAACGATGGTTTGTTGCGCGAGAGGGTAAAATGATGTACTACCACAACATTTCAGACGCTACGCCTCTAGGTGTCGTAAATTTGCGGTACGTGATTGTGGAGACGTGTGAGCCCCATGAAGTTAACGCTCGGAATAAGCGTTTGCACTTTTTCAAGTTGGTGCCTCCTCGTGCTGGTCAGCGCACATTTTATTTGGGTGCCGAATCCGAGCAAGATCTGGTGCGCTGGATTCGAGTACTTAGTGCTCAATCTGCTTATGGCATAGTTAATGGTGGGTTGTCACGGCGACCGTCCCTGTCGCGTAACAATACGTTTGATAAGCGTACATCGTGTCAGCAAACGCCAAATTGTGGGTCAGATCGGCGTCGTGGCCACAGCAATGATGGCAGCCAGTATAATCGTAAGAATAATACGAGGTCTTCGCTGCCATGTAGGTCTCCACCCGTGCCCGATTTAAACACGCTTCACGATGCTCGCCGACTAAATGCCACGGAACTTTCCTTCCACCTCCCATCGAGCGAGGAGAGCGTCTGCGCAGACCAGGTGGAAGCTACAGGCTCAAACACCAGGAAGGAATGTCAAAGTTTCTCAAGTGACTATACTGGTGCTGAACATCAGTTGGAGCCGTGTTCACATTCTTTCTCGGACTACGACGGCAGTAGAGGTAACCGGATGTCATCAGCCTTAGCTTCTGATATGCCTCAATGTGTGCCAGTCGAACCCGTTGCTGATCTGACGAATACACTTTCGAAGCGAGAGCAGGCTTCGCTACTTCAAGAAGTTGAAGGATTTCAAGCAGGAATTTACATTTATTCGGCAGACGAACTACAGGAGGCTGCAAGATTGCAAACGTATATGCGCAACACTCAAGGTGCAAACTCTAGCGTTGGTGGCGATGACCCAATTCCATCACCTTCATCCACTTATGGACTCGAAGCTTTGCCTCCAGGTACACTTAGTCGCCAGCTACATCAATATGTGGTGCAAAATCGCATGGGGGACGCTGAACAGCTACTCACCGAGCTTGTGCTTACTAAATTTCCGGGGCTCATCGATGCCATGGATCACGACCCGCTGGCGTTTACTCGGTTGATCGCTGGTGGAGACATTGCGCTGGCTAGCCACAAGCTACAAGAGCTGGGCGCCTTAAGTGTCACGGTTGGACAAGATTCGACCGGCAAACTGTTTTATTAGTTCGTGTAGCTACTTACTTGAGAAATTTTGTTGATTTAAAGGGGAAGCCTTGAATTTGGGCGTACGAAATGATTTTTTTCCGCCTAGTTGCAATTTACAGCTTGTCGAGACGTTACTAATTTTCAAACTCTGTTAAATTGCCTTTGGTCTCGATAGAGAGATTATTCAATTAATGGAATGGAAAACAATACATGTAACTGTCGAACATGACGTTGTCGATCTAATAATATTACACGCGAGATTGAGTTATTTATACGGTCGATGAGTTGGTATATCACGCAGAGAGAACAAGCTGCAGCGTAGCAGCGGCACAAAACATGATCGCAATTAAGGTCAGGGCCGACAGCAAGATGAGACGTTTAGGTCTTAAGCGCCACGGTGTCAGCTGTACGTAAAATATTAGTGGAAATATGTAACACAGCATCAGCAAGATGCTGGCCCCCACAAACAAAAATACCACTTGAAGTCCAGGCACACGGAAAGCACAGAGGATTTGCGCAATTACCAGCAATACAGTAACAGCAGCGTGTACAGCTTGGGACGGTTCTCGATCTTGCCCTTTTTCACCATCTAACGCTCTGTCAATAATTTGAAAAGTGCGACCCATGATTATCTCAAGCACCAACGACCGAAGCGGATGAAGTAACAGTGGAAATGAAAACAAAATTGTCAATAGGATTGCCACGCGAGGGATAGCCATGATTTGGTCGTTTGACAAATTCAACAGAATATTGCCCTGCGTTCTGCTTCCGTAAATCTGGGTCGTGCTAAGACCGAAAATTGCGTAAAGCAGTACACACGCGCCTATGACCAGAGTGAGATGACGTCGCATTGTCAGTCTAGCATTTTGCAATAGATGGACAGGTACAAAAGCTTCCGCGCTGGAAATTGTCTCAGCATCCTGATGGCAATCTTTCTGTCTTTTTACTTTTTCAGCAGCCACAAGTTGAGCAAGTAGCGGCATCACGTTTAAATGAAACATAAACGTGAAATTATAAATTCCCACAACTTCGGAGACGCGCCAAAACAAGAGGGTTTCAGTCATTGCAAAGGATGCTGGTAGTTTCGTGCTATCGTTTACAACTCCGCCAACAAGAGCACGGTATGTCACAGCACCGACGAGGTATACAGAGAACGCCACGCCAAGGTAAGACGAAAAGCGCAAGGCCGAGATTTTTGTAAGACAACCCAAAGGCAGCAACACAAACAACACCACCATCCAAACAGCGAGCATGACAGCATGTTGCTGCTCTATCACTGTTCGACTTTCAAAACCAGCATCCACAGCCGACAGTATCATTGGCGCCATGTCCTTCACTACACGCACACATCCCACACACGCCCCAAACACCGCAAAAGCTGTCAACGCTCCAGTCAATCGAGCCAACGGTTTACCACCAGCTTTCCATGCTAAATACTGATACGTCATTTCTTGGCTCTTTTGTGGATCACTTGCGCTTTCCGTTGCCACTGATACGTGAACGTCAACAAGTATATCAGCTGTAAAGCCCATTGCAAGTCCCACGCAGCTTAAAACCAGAACTGCCTGGACAGGAGATAACAGCACGAACGTATAAGGAACCGCTAATGTGCCCACACCAATTGCTGACATTAGCAGCGTGAATGGTACGGCACAGTTACTCTCAAACCATCGACAAAACGATTTGACTGCTGCACCCCAATGAAATTCCGTTTTAAGCTCCTGCGCAGCCGTTTGAACATCGAGTTTGTGGGAGACACCGCAGGAGCATTCATTCTCTTTACCATCCAGTAGGGGCGCGGGGGGTAAAGAGAGCAGAGGGGTTGTCTCCTTAAAGGTGACCATGATACGCGTAACACAAATCAAAATGAAAATAGAAAATAATTTTCGCCCACTCGGTGAATGATGTCTTAGACCTTTTTTTTACGCACAGAAATCTTCACGATTTCTGATGGGCAGACTTGTCGAAACGTTGAATACCGGTGCTGCATAAACTACATGTACCTTGAAGATATGACGTCGGTTGATCGAAGTATCATAGTGAATATCGAAGCGACATCATAGCGTTGTAAGACGATATACAGTCCCTACTGTACTACATATGAACAAAATTGTGGGGAAGGTTATACATATCCATTGCCTTGATTACTGTACTACTATGAGCATGACGCATAATAATAACAATCTACACATAAGCTTTTGTGTGAATTGTCCGGGCATTCAAAACTGGTATCAGTCTTTAGCAACCCTTGCCACCTGCAATAAGTAGACACGAGGTGCTGTGAAAAATGGCCAGGGTGTTCGCCATTAGCGACCACGCCAGCGCGAACAGAAGGTAGCCGATAGTAAGACCTCCTAATAATTTGCTGGAGCCACCAGTAAGAGCAAGCTCCTGGGTTTCCTTTTTCTGGCGAGGTAGCAATACCAAGAACGACCATGAAAAAACCTTCATCACATACGAGATGATGATTGTGTACGTGATGTCTGTCCGAACCGATTTGTCATCCGCTTGTACACGCGCATTCGTGATATTAAATGGGCCATTCATGAGAAGAGTCAGTGTTGTGGCGAATGGCGTCGCTAAATTGCCAACCGTAGTCATAAGTCCGTAAACGGCACCTTCGTTACCAACACCTGCAATCTCAACAGTCACGAACAATGCAATGATCCACGCGACACCACTCGGAACCTGCACTGCGATAGGAGGGCCAAGCCAGAACCACTGGTTGCGGAAGACATCCCAAATTGTAATAAGTGCAACCGCACAGTCCACAACTATCACAACAACGCCAGTGATAATAATCATCAACCGCCAATCCCAGTGAAGACCGTACTTGGACGTCACCATGATACCTGTCATAAAACATAAATGGCCAAGTACATCATTCAACATGTTGTTTACTGGTGTCACGCCAACCAAATACGACTGCACCGGGGAGCTCGCAGTGTACGAAATGCCGGAAAAGATACCAGCAAAGAAGTGATGAGCAATGACTTGGTATACTACGCGCTTACACAGCAGATTCCATAACTCATCGATGTACTCGCGGAAGTTAGCCCGCTCGGCTTTTTCTTCTCTAATAAAGAACCAGGTCATGGGAACGACAGGTGCCGTCAGCACAACCATAATAATCATGAGCTGAGGAAAGCTTAGCGAAAAACTAAAATCACCGCCATATTCTTCTCCATTGAAGCAAAACCCCACCAATAGTTCACCAAGAATCACAAGGGTTGTGCGGACTGTATAGATGGTAGACTGAGTTTTTCCACGCATCGCCATGGGTTCTTGCTGGGCAAGCTCACACACGATACTGTCGGAGCACACGTCGGACAAGACATAACCGAACGCAGCGAAGAACATAATGACAACGTACTTGGCACCTTCACCGGGAGCGTTGAAGTTAATGCGTGCTTCGATTTCCGGGGTATAGTTAGCAACTTCGACTTTGCGATCCGCAGCAACAGTGTAATAAGGTCGACCAGTTGGCAATATTGCCATCAGTAGGAGCATCGAAATACAGATAACCCAGCCGATAACCATGTACGGACGACGGCGATAGCCATATATGGGGAAACAGTCAGATATGATACCGTAAAAAACTTTAAAACTCCAATGGAAGAATCACGAGTTCCTTTGCAGCAGCAACTTGGGCACCGCTACAGTTTAGATACTGCTGGAGTAAGGGATAAACAGTTTCGGGAAGCATACCGTAGACGACACCGACGGCGGCATACTGGAAGAGTAGACCAATGTGATCTCGGCTAGTGAGGTTCGGCATGCCACCAGGCCGCAATGCGCCGTCTTCAAGCACGTCAGCGGTACCATCGGGAGTCTTTATGCCTGAATAACTTCCTTGGTTTGAGTCTTTCGTTACGCTATCCTTTGATAAACTTGCAAGTGAAAAGCGCTGCAGGTCGGTGAACATTCTGGCTGCTTGGAGTCGGAGCCATTGTGAAGTTGCACAATGAAGACTCGCTTTGACCAGTTTGATGGAAAAAGTTTACTAAGCATACCTTGAGATACCTACGGGCTGGAAGACGCCATTCGCTGTCAACCATCAGTCTAGCAATAGAATCCCTGGTCTGTCTCTACAAGCGCTCCGGCTATTAAATAAAGAATCATTTTACCTCCAAACTTCAATACATTGGCATCGTAACGATGTGCTAAATCGCCTCACGTAAGTTGCGAGGGTGTTTCACAAACTCCTGAAATTCTATTGTGACAATACCGGTTTATGTACGTAACAACTAGATGACCGCCTTTTCCACGGTTCATTGTCCAATCAGACACCGAATGCCGTTGACGTCAAAGTCCAGAGCGAATAGAGGACGCCGACTGTGCAGCACTAATTGGTTCTACCCAGAACGTTGTCATCCGGTACAGAGTACACTCTGTACTACAGTTTACCATACATATAGGGACAAAACCCTAAAAACAGAGAAGAAAAATTAATAATAGAGAAAGTTCATCAAAAATGGACAAAGCGGGAAAATAGGGTAGCCATGTAGGGGCTTCATGGGTTTGGGTGGTGGGTCTGGTCCTAATATCCATAACCCATATTCCATTGTAATAGTGCACGCTCTAGAGGTCATGCCGATTGCGGGATTATAATGTAGGGGATGAAAGTAAGCAGGCCCAGCAAATAAAAAAGCAGTAGCAGTAATTTCAATAAATGAACGATAAGTGATGCTAATTTGTACATTATTCGATATTGTCATCTAGGTTGTTGTTGGTGTTACGCCGTAGCACAACTTCTACAAAGCACACGGATACCGATTGCGGCAATATAATTAGTAGATGAGAGTAAGCACGCCCTGCAAACATAATAGCATTAACTATAATTTCAATTTTAATAAAATAACGGCAAAAAGTGATACTAAATTGTACATTATTCTATGTCATTTCGAGTGGTAGTGTTATGCTGTAGTACAATGTCTACAGAGAGCACACAAGCACGACGATTACGGAAATAGGATGTATTAGGTGAGAGTAAATCGGCCCAGCAGACAGGCTACCGATAGGTTTTAATATTGAATTAAATAACGATAAACAAGTGATGCAAGTTTGTATGCATTATTCGATATTGTCATTTCGAGTGCTAGTGTTATGCTATAGCACAACTTCTTAAAAACACACAGGCACGCCGATTGTGGCGCTAGCATAAGCGCGAGCCAAACAATGAGAACTTGCCTTCAAATCTTGACGTTTGTTTAGTGTAGTGTATGTAATTTCGAAGTATGATTCTACCAATTTTTAAGTGGGCCGGGCCCACGATTATTGTGCGACCCGCACCGGCACCGGTCGCTTATTGGCTTATACAGACCTAATCCCCGTCCTTTCTGTGTTTATCGACACCCTACTCTGTTATTGATACGAATGAGTGTGTTTTTCGTGCGTTTTCTCTGTTTTTGCCATCTTTTCTACGCTATTAATGAGCTTTCTCTGTTATTAATTTTTCTTCTCTGTTTTTAGGGTTTTGTCGTTTAAGATGCGTCCGAGTTTGAGTGGTAGTGATTCAAGATGACGGTACGTTGTGGTGGAGGATGTGAGTAATATGAAGTGAAGATCAGTGAGTGAGCTACATGAAAAAAATGTATTAGAAAGAATAGGGGCGTTTTTCTAATTTTTTTAGCCTGCCGACTGTGCAAACAACGTCACAAATAAAGCAGCAACCCACAAGCACATTGACCACATGGGCTTGACAACTTTCACTTTTGCGTGCGTTTTTGGGTCTTGAATAGGTATTCTGTACTTTTCTCGACACACTACCTACTTTTAAGAGGCCTGCTAATGTGCTCAGATTTTGTCAAAAGACACACTAAACTGCATTATGGAAAAAATCGGGTTCGTTAATTGACCTGTTCGGCTGGTTTGCCGGCGGGGCTGGCAGGGGTAACAGGGCCAGCTGGGGTGACAGGGCCAGCAGGGGTGACAGGGCCAGCAGGGGTGACAGGGCCAGCAGGGGTGACAGGGCCAGCAGGGGTGACAGGGCCAGCAGGGGTGACAGGGCCAGCAGGGGTGACAGGGCCAGCAGGGGTGACAGGGCCAGCAGGGGTCGTCACGGGGGTGACAGGACTGGCAGGGCCAGGGTTTGAAGCGCCAGCAGGGCTCGCAATGGTGACAGAGATGGCAGGCATGGTAGGTCCGGCAGAGCTGACAGTGGTGACACCGCTGCCCGTCTTGATGGTAAATGGAGCGCACAAAGGATCGGTGATATTTTGGTATACATTGCATGCCGTGTCTGGCTTGATGGCCACGACATAGTTAGCGTCTTCCACGATCTTCTTAAGTCCGCTTCCAATTTCGGGCTTGTACACCCCCCAGTCGGCTGCCGATAGCGAGAAGGATACTTTCTGGGATTCACCAGGCTTCAGCTCGATTTTCTTGAATTTCTTAAGCAATTTCATTTCCGGCACTGAAATTTTACGGAATGGCTGAATCAGGAACAACATGACGGTCTCCTTCCCGACTCGCGAGCCAACGTTTGTGACAGTAACGGTAGCGGTGAGTGTGTCTCCTATATTGGTGATGTTTTTTTTGTCGAGCGTCAGAGACGAGTAATTGAACTTCGTATAGCTGAGACCAGTACCAAACTCCCATTGCGGCTTACAGTCTTCGTTATTGCAGCGTTGGGAGACAAGGTGATTGTAAGTGACGGCAACGGTGGCCGGATCCTTCGGGTACGTGATCGGGAGCTTCCCACTCGGGTTCACGACACCGTATAGAATTTCAGCCATTGCCTGTCCACCAAGTTCGCATGGTAGCAAACCGTCAATGATGGCTGCTGCATTGTCTGGAATTGAACCAAGCAGACGCGGACGTCCTTCAAACAGGACAACAATCACCTTGGTACCGGTAGCAGCAAGCGCTTCAATGTACTTTTCCTGACCTTCGGGCAGTGCAGGATCCGGAATATCTCCAGGTTTCTCCGTGTACGTTGTTTCTCCAATCACAGCAATCGTGTACTCGTGCTGTCCAGCGAGTTTCACCGCCTTGGCCATATCTGCATCCGAGATGTTTCCAGTGATGTTAAGGCCATTAAAGTAGGTAAATGAGTTATTCCCGACCAAAGTTTCCATTCCTTTGCGAACGGAAATGCCGTGTTTGAACATGTCATTGCCTGAGACACCCTGCCAGAAGAAACTCCAGCCACCGCATTGGTAACCGACATTATCGGCAGACGGGCCCGTGAGGAAAACGGAAGCTTTTTTGGGCAGTGGCAACACCGAGTTGTTGTTCTGAAGTAACACGATGGATTCACGCGACATTTCGAGTGCCTTCTTCTGGTCTTGTTCGTTGCCAATCATGCTGACGTAATCTTTGCCAGGAACAGGGTTGTCATAAAGCCCGAGCTGGAGTTTCAACTTGATGAAACGTTTCACCGACTGGCGCAGTCTCTCCAACTGTTCGGGGTGTTGCTTGACCATGTTAAGGCCGTACTGAATGAATTTTGTGTCTTCGGGGACCATACTCACATCAATGGATGTTTGCATTAAAGAGGTCGATACCGCTTCTTCAAGAGAAGCAGACACGCGGTGGAAATCATGCAAATTAAAGATTTCAGCCCAGTCCGATAGCAAAACTCCATCAAATTTAAGATCCGTACGAAGCAGTCCGTTTAAAATCTTGGAACTTGCAATGACCGGGTCCCCGTTGATGGAAACGTAGTTTTCCATCACCCCCATCGCACCGGCTTCCATCGCAGCCTTGTATGGCGGCATGAAGGTGTTCAGTAGCTCAAAGTCCGAGATCAAAACGTCCTCACGGTCGTGACCCGTTGGTTCCTTGGAGTACGCGATGAAATGCTTGACGCATGCACCGGTTTGGTTATAGCTCTGCATGCCGCGGACAATTGCGTCTGCCATGACCGTAGCGAGGTAAGGGTCTTCACCGAATGTTTCGAACGTGCGGGCCCACATTTTATGCTGCGAGATGTCAAGAATGGGGGCAAAGATCCACGCAATGCCTGCGCTTTCGGTGTCGCGAGCGGTAACACGAGCCGCATCGAAGACGAGTTGGGGGTTGAAACTCGCAGCGCCATTGATTTGCTGAGGAAACAGGACCGAGCCGTCGACGTAGTTGGCACCGTGTACCGAGTCAATACCGCAGATGACGGGTTGCCCGTTCTCTTCCTTTGTTATCTCTTGGATACGTTGGATAATGGAACGGAATTCGCTTGAATTGTAGGCGTAGCTTCCATTCAGAGGTGATGAGAAGAAGGAGTTGAGGATGTAGGAACCGACGTTCATCTTAGCATATATACGCACTGCAGTCTCATTAAGCTTACGGGTTTCGGGGTCAACGATAGTCCGGTGGGTTAACTGAGTCATTTGACCCAACAATTGCTCGGCAGTGAGCCCTTCAACGATCGCTTGAGCTTTTGCGTCGTACACATCTCCACCACCAGCAGCAGAGACTGACGATGCAAGTAACGCTGCAGAACAAACGGCGGCAGCGAAGGACCGAAGCATTGTTGCAATGCTTGCTTTAAGGAGAATTGAATTGTGAGGAACGTGTTGGCACTGAGAGCACTAGTTGAGCCCTTCATGGATGACAACGTGTCAACGAGACTTGTGAGTCTGTCCTTGTGGGTTGGTTATCCATCATCAAGCGAATAGAGCATCGGTAACAAGTACAGTGCTGGTCCCATCAAATTTTTTGATCTGGACAAAAATCGCAAGGAGCGGCTTTGAGATGGGATCAATTGAGTTGGATAGCGTCGGTAGACATGTAGCCCAAACATTCCAAGTATTGTGGCCAAGCACATGTTGGTGTAACGTTTCAAGTGTTAGAGCCGAACACATGGCGTTGAAGCTTTACCGTGGAGATGAGATCTTTGTACGAGGCGACGAAAGGGCTTCCAGTAAGTGCGATTTGGGAACTGAAGATTCACTATACTGTAGTAACCGAAAACAGAGCCACCCAACAGATGTGTCTCTTGAACAAGGTACTGCGTCTCACGCCCGCTAACATTCCTGCTGAAAATATAAACTCCATAGTATTCTACCGCACCTACTCTTGTTCCGGAAAGCAGAGAAGTTCAGTACCTGTCCTACATAATACAGTACCTACATGTATGATCTCTACGTAAAGGTGGGGTCGTTTTCAAAGTTGTGGTCTCTGAACATCAGACTGAAGCGGTTAGTAAATATTGTGGTATTAAGCTTCCGCTACCACTGGATTAAGCGAGAGGCCTAACCCTAAACGAAAAACACATACTGCTCGCCAGTAAGACACTAAGCCCGCAATGGCTTGCAAGCAAAGCCTCTTGCATTATGGGCAATGTTGGGTCCTGGGTTTTCATCCGCGTGCTTCGCACACGGCATGTAAACCTCAGCCAAAAAGTTTAGGTTGTGTGTAGTTGTCTCGTCTCTGTGTGTTTCACTGTCTATGTGTGTTTCACTGTCTTTGTGTGTTTGTCATGTTTTTTGTGTGTAGCGGTAGATGATGGTTCGCAAAATTATAACGCCGATTTCACACCTCCTAATGTGGCACACTCACGAGCCAAGAAAATTCGAGTGGTTCAGATATAAAAACGCCATCTATGGGGGGGGGTAAGATACGGTACTACTTCGAAGTACAGTACATGTACTTGAACTTTCATAATATCCTACCGAGAGCCAATCGTAACCAGAGACATCATTATTGCTCTTCGGTCAACCGAACGGACTAAAGATTGGGATAGGATCGAAGAAGGTGATGTCGGAGGTACTGGGAAGTTTAGATGTCATCAACAAGAGCTAAAGCTGGATGTCCAAACGGGGAAAATTTTGCGGAGAAATAAAGCCTGTTTTGGATTCGATGAACCAGTTTGCTGATTTTATGGTCATCTTTGGGAGCAGATCGCTTCACTGTGGTCTTGTTGCGCGCCACGTGCATCATTTGTGGGTATATATCATTGGTACTTATTGAATGGGATGATCCTGCAGACGAGATAGACCAGGGAGTCGGCACTCCTGCGTTGTATACGTCTTCAGATAGCGCCGACG
>MIQA02018392.1:0-19646 GCA_001887855.2 Sclerospora graminicola | reverse complement strand
AGCTCCATCCACCGATTACTCGGCTGGGTGGTGTTATCTGGTCCGGCCGTGCCTGTTGCCCTGGGGCCGGGCGGACTAGTTCTCTGTCCACCTTCTTCGTGGGTCTGCATGACCCCGAAGCGATTCCGGCTAGTCCGCCGGCGATCGAACTCTCTCATTAAAGCTCCGCAATTTAAGTCTAGCTCGTCCACCCACGACTGCTCCTCGCAATTTTTCCACTGCACGAGAAACTCCCTGTGAATCCGCCCAAACCGGGTTTTCCGTCCGTTCCGGACGTCCAGAATTTCTTCTACCTCGTACTCGTCCGGGTCTAACGGCTTGTCCCAACTGTCTTCCGGCAGCAGAGCTTCATCGAAATCTAACCGGTCATTATCCCCTGCAAGGCGTATATTCGGGCGGTCCGGGAAGTGCTTCGCCAACTTCAACTTGGAGACATGTACTATCGGGAAAACGCTGTATTCCGTACCGGCCGTGACCAGATTAACTGCATGATCCCCGACCAGTTCTGCCACTCGGAAGGGGCCATGCCACATATGCGCCAGCTTCCGTGCATAGCCTTCCTTGACCCGATCCAGATACAGCCACACCCGGGAGCCGGGCTTGATACCGTGTTCTCCGGCGCGGTCGTTGTTTTGGTCGGCGCGATCCTTGATTGCTTGTCGGAGACGTTCGTTTACTTGTTCCCTCGCCAGTGAGTAGTGGCGCTGCACTCCCATCCTCCAGCGGCGAGCGTCTCTGTCCCGGCTTCTGGTGCACCCTATTGGTATAGCGGCTTCCAAAGTGGATCGGGGATCCCATCCGTAAGCCAGATAAAAAGGGGTGTCGCCCCTTACCCGGTCGTACGACGAGTTGAGAGCAAAAACCAGTCTCTCGGCATATTCGTCCCAGTCGCATTGGTCCGCCTCCACCACGTACATCTTGAGGGCTCTGGTTAGGGTCTGGACCATCCTTTCAGCATTTCCATTCGCCTGCGGGCGGTAAGCCATAGTGGCGCTCTGCTTCTGTCCTAGGATCTTATTGAAAGCTCGGAATACGTCTGCCATAAATCCGGGCTCCCTATCGTGCCGGATGACCTCGCTCGCCCCGAAACGCCTGAACACACATTCTTCGTAACTTTGCGCAACCTGTTGGGCGGTACGGGTGGAACCAGCCTTTGCTATAACCAGCCCGGTAAACAAATCCGTCCAGATCAGCAGCTCCGTATACCCATTTCGAGATTTGGGTAAGGACGGGATATGGTCCATCGCGATAACTTGAAAAGGATAGGTGGCCTGTATGTTTCCAGGCGACCGTCCTCTGATGGTCGGCCGGCCTTTCCCGGTTTCGCAATCTGGACAGCTCCCCACGTAGGCCTGAACGCTACGGTAAAGCCCCCGCCAGTGGAAATGTGTTTTGACCTTGTGATATGTCCGGCCGATGCCCTGATGCCCCCCTTCCAAGCTCACATGGTAGTGATGGAGAATATCCGGCTGTAGAGTAGCGGGTACGACTAGCCGAGCTGATCTATCTCTCTCGATCTCCGGCTGGTCGGCGTCTCGATAGAAGAACAGTAGCCCGTTTTCGTCCACTTCGTAATCCGGGGCCAACTTGAAACATTCCTTAGCTTGTTCGGCGGTCAGTTTATTCACTTCTCCGTTAAGGTACGCCTTGAGATCCACTATCCACGCTCCCTCGTTCTGCGCTTGGAGAATCCGCTCTGCTCGCAACTGTTGAACTATCCCCTCGGTCATTGTTTCTGGGGATAATGGGCCATCGGCTGAAGAACGACGCTTCTGCGATCGGGTGACGGCGTTCACCCGGATTGTCTCTTCCGTGTTGGTTGGATGGATGATCTCGGGCAACCGGTTGATCTCCGTCAGGTCTGATAACAGAGCCGGATCGGAAACCGTTACCCCCACGTTGTCGCGCATGGCCAGCGTAGCCAAGTGATCCGCGCTCTTATTTCAGTCTCGTTTGACGTGCAGCAATTCGTGTTCCGGCCATCTCCGCAAGGCGGACATAACTCGATCATTTAACAGTCTCAGCCGCGGCGCCTTGCAATCTATCTCTCCGGTGATTTGTCGGATCACTAGGTTGGAGTCACCGCATATGATGATCCGCCCCTGTGTCCGGCCAGCTAACAGATCTAGAGAAAGCAGCAGTCCTCTATACTCCGCTTCGTTCACCGTGATGCCAGGCGTGAAATCCGAGGCGGCCGCGATCGCCTTCCATTCGGGCAGCTTCCACAAAATGGCACTATAGGCCCCGACCCCTTTCTTTACACTCGCCGACCCATCGAAACTCAAAACCATTAGTTCCTCCATGGGTCCCACTGTTGGCGGCGGTAATACGATAGTTTGTCGAGGCTGCTTCCGAGGTGCGATCGCTATCAGTGCTTCCTCCACTTCTGCCCTGGGGGTAATGCTGGCAGCCAGTGTGCCCAGTATTTCCTCTTCCCCTTTGGTACACTTAATCACTTCGAGGGACCACTGAGACAGCAGAGCCGCCCATCTCCCCAGCCGGCCATCAATCCCATTCGCCGTCAGGAGCCATGATAGGGTCGACCGTCTGGATAGTACTTTGATAGTCCGAGACACCAGCATAGTATAACACACATCCAACATCCGTAATAGAGCCAGAACTTCCTTATCCACCAACCCATGATTAACTTCATTAACTTTCAAGGTCCGGCTGGTGAAGGTCACGGGACAGTACACTCCATCATGATCTTGCACGAGAGCGGCCGAGATGGCCCACTTGTTAGCGTAGATGATGACCACCGGAGTCTTATTAACATCGAAATGTTTCAGGACCGGTGTGGTCGCCATCTTCGCCTTTAACATGCCAAAAGCCACCATCGCTCGGATCATGTGGTCGTCCGGGCCGGCCGCGCCGGGGTCCGGCGATCGGTCGCTTGCCTGGGCAGATAAGGGCGCTTCCCCATTGGCTGAAATACTCGAGAAGGGCGCTTCCCCATTGGCTGAAATAACCGAAAAGGGCGCTTCCTCATTGGCTGAAATTGCCGGCCCGGCCTGCGTCTCCGCTTGCCTATCCTGCTCTCTCAGCTTATGGTAATCCACCTCCCGCAACTCATACAAGACCGCCGCATAGACTGCAAATCCTCGATGAACCGACTGTAATAATTCAGGCTGCCCAAAAAGGATTGCATAGCCTTTAGGGATCGCGGGAAAGGCAGATTACTCAAGGACTCCAAATCTTTCGGGTTAGCCTCCAATCCGGCAATCGACACTTGATGACCCAGATAGGTTACCTTAGTCTTTCCCCAGAAACTCTTAACCACACTAATCGAAAGATTCCACTTTTCACACGTAATCATCAATTTCTCCACTTTGTCACACAATAAATCCCAGGTAGTTGCCGTAACGAGAATGTCATCAATGTAAGACCGCCGCCCCAGAACTGAAGGTTTTGGGTCGGGGTCCGGGTCACCTTCGGCGAACACATCCCCGACCAGAGCCGGATCTTGATCCGTCTTGATCTTGAAGTGTCCGTACAGCGCGTTATCTATCAACCGTTGATAAATCTGCGGAGCATTCTTCAGACCGAACGGCATCCGATTCCACTCGAACAACCCGAAAGGCGTCACGAATGCAGAGATCTCCCGTGCACGATCGGTCATAGAGACCACCCAGAATCCACTGGCCATGTCCAGTGAGCAATACCACAAAACTTTATCAAGGTCCTCCAGCAGGTCGTTTATCAGCGGCATCGGATAAATCATCAGCTTAGTCAGCCGGTTCACCAGCCGGTAATCGATGCACAACCTTATATCCACCCCATTCTTCTTAATGATAATTACAATGGGCGAAGCCCATGGCGAGGTGGACGGCTGAATTATCTTGGTGGCCAGCAAACCTTTGATAAGCTCTGACAGCTTTTCCCGATATTGGGGGGCGACTCTTCGGCATCTCTGTGCTACCGGCTTGGCACCTCCCACATCGATATCACATACCGCCCCATGGGCGGCCGGAGGAAGTGCGTTCCCTGGTCCGATCAACAGATGTCGTCTTTTCCATATAATATCCTTCAATCTGCTGATCTCCTCCGGGGTGTTCACGTCCGGGTCTCCCACTTGTAGATCGTCGATAGGGGCAGGGGGTCACCTCAGGTAGCACCGCCATCTGTTCTTCCATGCCTTCAACGTATAGTTCGCCCCCTTCATGAATGCAGACTTGATCGGCTTCGGCTGCTTCGGGATTTTGGTCGGCCGGCTGGGCCGATCCGCTTTCACTTCGGTCGTCACAACTGTCATCGGGGTTGACCGTATATGCAACTCTGCTTGGTCCTTTCTCCCGACTCTGTCGTTCGTCCGTCTCCCTCTGAGTGGGCAAAACCAGTTCCGCGATCGGGGCGTAGCTTCGGTCAATGCATTCGGCCGGGTCCGGCGACGGCCGGCTCCGCGTCAATATTTTAGAAGGGGTCCGGTACTCGGGTTTATTCACCATCGGAGTCTGGTCCTCTTCTAATTCTTCCTCTTCGCTGACCAGATCGTTGGTTGCCTGAAAAGCCAGGTTTTGCCACTCGATATAGTGTCTTGAGCCAACAGTGACATAGCCCGGCCGGCGGGGCACTTTGTCCTCGGCCAGCCACATTCCAATAATCACATCTTCATGCAAGGTGAGGGTTTTTCAGAGATGTTGGTCACGCTTATGAAGTTGAGATGTCCACTCTCTTTAACCACAGATGGTACCCAGCACTCGCCCCTTGTCAGCCATAACTTACTCCGTCGGTCGTGCGGCCGTAACATTACTTCCACCGCCTTTCCCACTGGCACCGTTACAAACTGACCTAGCTTGAGGAACTGGACGTAGGCGCCATATAAGGGCCGCCGGCCGGCCAGCTGGATCTGTATCTCGTCCGGCAACGTCAATGTTCCATGCGATAAGTCCAGCCGTATACCGGCCGGGACCATAAAATCCATGCCCAAAATTGCATCCTGCCCGGCAGCTTGCCTACCCAGGCGGTAAAGT
Source organism: Sclerospora graminicola (assembly GCA_001887855.2). Lineage (NCBI taxonomy): Eukaryota > Oomycota > Peronosporomycetes > Peronosporales > Peronosporaceae > Sclerospora > Sclerospora graminicola. The sequence continues at coordinate 14,676 of MIQA02018392.1, read as the reverse complement.
AATATACCAACGACCCGGCTAACGTAATCTTGACTCTTGTCCTTCCTTGGGTCATGTACGAACTCTCTCCAATGCCTATACATTCCTGCCGCTTCGTCTCGTCTATCTCACACCCCACCTTACGAGCAAAGGTGGTGTCTACGATAGACACTTCTGCGCCAGAATTGAACAACATGGTCGCTTTCTGGTTATTGATTTTCCATCCGCCTTGGCCTGCTTGAACCATTTATCCGGCGAGTGATACTTCCAATAACCTCGCGACTCGCCAGGTAACAAGTTCAATTCCATTCGCACTTCAGACCGGGAGTATTCATCCGTCCGTATACTGCTCACCAGGAAGGGGTCAGCCGTACCGGCCGGGGACCGGGTGACGTAATCGTCAAACTTACATGTATTGTCGGTTATCCTTTGCTTTGCTTCTTGATTATCCTCTTTACCGACATATGCATAGATGCTAACACTAGACCGCTCGGCTCGAACCAGATTCCAACCTGGCGAGCGATCTAGTTTAACATCTTTTCCGCTCCGGGCGGCAACATTCCAGAATGCTTGGTCGGGACGTACCACTTCTTCAACAGGTTATAGAATTCTTCCATTGGGCACAGTCCCGCCTCGTGCACCTCCCCGCAATCCTTACACGTGAACAGACAGTGTTCCGCCGGGTGTCCCTCCTCTCGCACTTCTTGCACGTCAGCCGCTTCCAGCAGCTCCGGTCGTCATGCTTGATGGACCCACAGTGGGTGCACTTGCGCTTAGGGTAATCCTGGTCAGCTCGAGCGGGAAAACTCTTCGACTGACCGGAATCGGCTGGCAGCCTGGGCGGCTGACTGGCTTCTGCCGAGAAAAGGTACCGATACTGTTCCTCCTCAGACTCGCCCCCAGATCGCTGATACTCCTCTTCCGAGCTGGTCGCGTCTGACTCTTGGGCGACCATGCGGACGGCTCGGGCCGTCCTGGTAGATGGCGGCCGGCCTCCTTGATCCGCGTTAAATCGGGACTTGAAACGGCCGGTTCCAACTGCTGCCTTGGGGCCTTGCTTCTTCGTCCTTAGGTACGTGCGCAACGTCACTTCCAGCTCCGTCGTATTCTTCACCCGCATTAACGCCAGCTGGTTTGCCAGCTCCCGATCGTCCAACGTGATGAAAAGTTCCCCGTGTTCGCGGGCAGCTTCCGACCGGCTGGTATCTTCTTTAACGGGAATATCAGCTCTCATGCCAGCGACATTCAAACGATGGAGATACTCCAGGGGGGTCTCATCCGGTCGCTTCTTGGAGTGGAAATATTGTCGCGCCGCTGACATTCCAGCTCCGCAGTATTGTTCCTCGAACGCACCGGCCAATCCCCTCCAATTTTCTCGGGTTTCCCGGTTGAGCTGTTGGATCCAGTGTTTCGCTGGGCCCTTCATCAAATCCCCGAAGATCAGGCATTTCTCATAGTCCGACGTCCGGTCTCTGAGAAATGCCGACTTCGTCTTGCTCAACCATCCTCGGGCCTGGTCCTCGTCCGCGTCACGTCCGGTGAAGTCTTTCAGCTCGGACGTGGCCGACATTCGCACCCTCGTGATCGCTCCCGAATCCGCGTCAAACGCTTGGGCCGAGACCATATGGGCTCGGCGGGACATCCCCAGATCCAGGTCATCCGGATCGTAATGGTACTTGGCCGACCTGACGGATTCCATATCCACGTCGCTGAGAGACAGCTTCCTGTTCGTTGGCCGACGTCCGGTCCGGCGACCTGTCTGACGCCTCGGCGGGGCGGCATGGGGTTCACTTTGCTTGGACTGCACCGACTCCATATCTTCATCACTCGGCTCCCTCGCATAGTACTGGACCGGTTCGGGGGCCTGTGTTCCACGACGAGCGGGCTGGTCCGGTGACTTCGGACTGCCGCGGCTGGCGCTCAGCCGACGTTGCTCTTCCAAGTATCGCTCCATCATCGCCGAGAACATGTTTTGCAGGTGGTCCGGCACCTGAGGAGCGACCTGAGGAGCGACCTGAGGAGCGACTTGAGGGGCGGCTTGAGGGGCGACTTGAGGGGCTGCTTGAAGGGCAGCCGGGCTGCCAGATTGGCATTCCTTCTTAATCCGCCCATCCGCTTCTTCGTCTTCCTCCTTCGGTTCTGGATCCGCTGTCGCTGTCCGCCAGGCCTGTACGCTGTACTGGCCGGCGTTCTTCCGCTCGGGCGTACCCGGATCCTCACGTCCTCCAAGTCTCATGGCTGTCGCCACACGCCCTGCTCCCCTTGGGCCAAGCGTCATGCGGGTGATACCCACCGATGAATCAGATGAGTCCGCTTCCGAAGGGGCAGACTCGTACTGCGAAGAGCCTGAGTGTATACCGGCCGGTTTGCTTGTCGCCGGCGGCGTGGACGGCGCCACTCCAGTCGTAGCTGTCATCTTTTTCGACGGCGGCGAGCAACCCACTAGCGGTACCAAGTGGTCGTGCAGGGCGCTGGACGCCTCCTTCAACTTGTCCATCTTCAGATCAAACAACTCGTTCGGATCAAACACGCCGGTGTTGATGCCGGCTTGTTTGAGTTGGTCGAATAGTCCTCTAATGAGGGACACGTGGCCGTCTGAGAGAGTTGGGGGAGAGACGGGACCTTTCAATCCGCCTATGATCTTCGGCCGTGTTATTTTTAGTACCTTATCCGTCCGCAAGAATTGCCCCAACTCGTGAAGATGGAAAGCACGCTCCAAGTCGATATCCGTCGATAGGCCGTCCTGCTTCTCTTCTTCCTCTTCGAATCGCGGTTTGTCTTTGTAGGTCGGATAATCCAATTCCTGCCAATCCGGTTTCTTTAGGGGTAGGGGGGCCAGATCGCGACTTGGTCCCGATCCGGCCGGCTTCCCACTCCGGTCGTATCCGACTTCCGCTTTTTCTTCCTTTATCTTTTCTTTTATATCCAAAATATGCATTCGTTCGTTAGGATCATGGTCGGAACCATGATCCTTCCTCGGACTATGGCGACTTGCACCATAGTCCGATCCGGCTCCATCCGTGTAGCGGCCGGCACTGTAAGTAGTACCGTAATCCGCCCCCGGCGGAGCCTCTAGGGGAGTAACTTCTTCTTTAATGTCAACCTCGAACTCCCCCAATCCGAGGCGACCATCGCATCCTTCCATCTTCAGCAGCATTGGGGGCGATATGCCTTCCCCCAATGCACCCGACACAACATCGTCAACAAATTTGACAGGTTTAGGTCTTTCGCCCGCTAGGGACTCGCGGTGATATCCAGGGTCACCAAGAGATCCGGGCACGCGCACCATTGTGGTGTAGTCGCTCTCAGAAATCTTCCTGAGACGCGAACACCCACGGGGGTCCCAGACGACTGACTACCGGAGGGGGTACTCCGTCCATCCGAGTCATGATCCGATCCGGCTTGAGGCCGGCTGGATCGGTCGCTTCCATCCGCTTGATCGCGACTGCTCGAATGTTGCATGTTAAAAGCTCACCTTGTGTACCCGTCAGTACTGGGTGGTTAGCTCTCTTGATGGACCCTAGGGCGAAAAGTGTAAATCCGTCCAATAGGGAGATGAAGTGTAGGACTAGGGGTAGCTCCTGGGCGGAAATCGTCACCGGGGAGCTCGTTGGGTAATATACTTGAACTTTGTATAGTGCCGGCTGGGCCGAGAATAGTCGATCGGCCAGCTAAACCAATAGGACACTTGAAGTTTGTATAGTACCGGCTGGACCGAGAATAATCAATCGGCCAGCTAAACCAATAACAATGAAGGGCGAATCCAAATGTGTATATGAGGCAGATACAACTCCACACTCTTCCACAGAAGGCCAAAATGTCACCACTTCCCAATACTTAATACCGTGTTCAAAACACGGGCGACTTGAGGCGAGTATACGAAGTCGCCGCGACTCCCGGTCAGGGGACTTCCGGTGGGTTAACTTAACCTTCCCCGGGCAAACCAATAACAGCAAGAGGGGACCTTGTTAGCCCTCTGCCGTGAACCAATAAAAGCGACTTGTGTCTAAGAAAGCGAAACGTATACTGATTTATCCTATGTCCAATACTCCCTTTGTGTAACCTACCTCAAATAACACGCCTGACCAGTCATGTATCTTACCCACGCAACCCGGCTAACTCCGACTCTGTGTACCGGTACGGCCGGTACACCAACCCCAAATGGTACCAACCCGGTCGGTACACTGAACCCATATGGTACCAGTCCGAATGGTACATTGAACCCGACCGGCTCGGCCGGATAGCCACCCATCCGCGCCCCTCGGCCGCTGACGCTAGCAGTCCCTTGGCAGCCCTTCCTACGATCCCGGTGCATACTCTTTCCACTAGAACAATCCTCTTCTTTCGGGCCCCTTCCACTCCATCCTTACGAACAGTCCGCCATCTTGGCCGTCCGCCATCCGCGCCTCGGCCGTCAAACCTCCATAGTCCTTCCGTCTGCTCAGCCCGCTTATCCGACTATCCTCGCCCCTTGTCAGGTCCGCCGACTTGATTTCCAGCCAGGCACCGCCCGACCGCCTACGAGGGCGCCTGGCAGTCCCAAATTGCATCTTATTACTGGCCGGTCTGGGCATCCGGCTTAGGGTGACATTTCAGCCAATCCGATGTGGGCGTCCATCATCATTAGTCCGTTAACTTCTGGAGCACTTCACCACATCTGCGATGTGGTGGAATGTTGAATGGTAAGCCGTTCCCCGCGAAAGAACTCGCCAAATTTAAACGGAATCATCTCGGATGCAGTACTTCGTTTACGAACACGCGGGTTATGCTAATGAATTTTACAAAAAGCGAAGAAAATATATGTCTCATTAAGGATGATGACTTAGATAAGCTGCGAGGGGTTTCATGCAAACACGTTCCCAATATCGGATTTCGCAGCACTGGGGCGCCAACCTTCTCTTGGACTTAACTATAAAACGTGCAATGCGGGCTACTACGTCAGTATGTGCGACGGCGACATTTAGCTACAGGGTAGCTCGTTGAAGTCACTCTAAGCATAACTTATACTTCTTAAAGGCAGCATCATGGTGCATGAGCATTGGGAAAGGGCGTTTTGGAATAGGATTTCTTGTGTACGAAACCGTCTAAGGCAACGCTGACGACTCTACTTGGTCATTTTGCCAATAGCGCACGAGGGATATTCAAGTCTGTCGTAATCAACACGGATTACACTAAATGCACTGAATGGGCTGTGGTTGCTTGATGCGCTTCCCGGGAGCGAGTGCTTCTAAGCTGATTTCGTGTTTTGATATAATTTTGGTATGTAGTCACACGCTGCAAGTACGGTTTGGATATGCGAAGTCGTTCTCAGCAAACGTCCTCTATCGTTCGCTACCTTGAGACATTTCAAACGAAGCATGTTTGCTTATACCGGGTAGCCCTCTTGGCGGACTGAATTGATCAATTTCGCGAAGCATTCCTTGGCGTCTTTTAACATCATGATTCCTTCTTCACGTTGCCTTAGATTGTGATATCTACTTTCTGTGCTGTACAAATTTTGAGCAAATAGTTGTGCGTTGCGTGGTCCATTTGATGACCTACTGCGTCGTCCTTTTTGGTCGTATGTGTATTCTTTGCCCGCCTCCACCATATCCAGCAGAAGCAGGAGCTCTCGGTTTGAAATCTAGGCTTGCCACTCAATTTGATTCCTACGACAAACGTGTGGGCGGGACACACTCCAAAAAGAACACCTTTGAGCTCTCTCTTTTATTCTCCATATAAAACGTAGGAGGGTCCAGCTCCATATCAAAGGTGCAGCTCCACACCAAATATGGTAGAAGTAAGGATACAATCAGTAGCTTTTTCAGCTATGTTGTTTCATTTCTCGATCCACACTTTTGTTTGAACCCACCTAAGTAGGTAGTTGGTATAAAAATAGTAACTTTGTCTAAGATTTGCGGGAGGATTGACTTTTTTCCTCGTGTCATTCTACCCTTCGCAGTTTTGAAAACTTGCTGTCACAGAATGCCACTCACAGGAGCGGCCTTCATGGTAAGAGAAGGGACCCATACCTTCGTCATCATATACCGTGATCTACCAGTTTTAAGCGTCATTTGGTCTAAGCGTTTGTGTATATTGTCCAATCACAGCACACTGTTTAGGGAAATTAAAATTCGATCAAAACCATCTACCTTAGAGGCTAAAAACAGGGTCAGTCACACCATTATCAACAACCTTTAAGTTTGCTAAAGGACTATCATAGGGCGCCGATCAAGCACTGAATGAGGAGAGTGGTCCATCAATTACGCACGCATGGTATCAGCTATAGACATTGACATGATGTTCATGTATTTGCCTTGACGCCACGATTGCGATGTTTACCCACAACTAGACCGGTCAGCCAAACGACTCGGGTTCGATCCCCGCCGTGCAAAAGTCATTGGTGTCTGATGAGCACTTCCTGTCATTTTTTAGGGCTCCACAGTGTCCCGACGTCCTCTTTGCACTTCATTAATATTCGCATTTTAGTAGCATCGAAGGTACTTCATATTTTGCCTACTCCGCAGATGTCGACGGTTAAATCCAACAATCGCGAGAGTTGCAGCATTCATCCAATATGCGGACGACATATGCTCGTTGGTGATATCGTCGCGTTTATCCCCCATAAGGTCGAACTTCATACGTATCGGCACGGTAAAAAAATGCTCGTGTGGATACTTCGAGGACGTCGGTTCTGCTTGTGTCATCTATCTGCTCGCGCTCAAGCACACAGGTAGACTGACAGAGATGGCAAGTTTTTATCGTGTTTCCTGGAAAACGTCAGTCTTTCAAGAAGTCTACGCGGAGCGAGCGCGCACTATCATCTTGTCTCTAGTGCTCAAGAAAGTGCTTTCTCGGGGTGAGTGTACGACCCCGAAAAGCGTGACCAACGAAAGAAAAAGCGAATTCCGTCTTCGGATCTCTGAAGAAGCAATTCCGGTGGTACAGAGTATGCAAGAAAGATGGCCACAACCGGTAGCTACAGCGGATCAGTCCACCTAAACGCACTTGCTGACTAGCGATTGCCTAATACATGCAGACATTTTCTCCCTATCAGGAGTTTCCTAGCTAAAGGAATTACACGAATCTTTGAATGTTCATTGCCTTATCTAGCAATCGTACACAGAGACTACATCAATGAACGCGAAATTATTCGCGTTAACATCGTGGTATACTTTTTATTTTTGAAATTTTGGTATATTTTTGAGTATTTGGTTTTATTTTTCGAATATATTGAGATATATTTTCCCCTTTTTGGCTATTAAAATTATACCTCCATCCAGAAGTTATTGTCCGTTTCACGTTATATTAGCGTCCCACTTTTATTGTCGTATTTTTATTAGGGGAGGCAAACAGTCGGTCGCAATGAATGCTCTTCTTTTAACCAAGTAACATGTGCTCGTGAAGGTATACATGACATCATTTTAAAGTACTTGCTCACGAATGTAGAGATGACATTTTATAGAGTATACTACTTGCTCAACGGACTTTTTCCAATCAATGTGCTGGATCCGACCCCAGTTATAAATTGGGATGAAGAGCGCACAGTAGTTGGAATGTTGTCATGCTTTTTAGCAGTTGTTAATATATACTCGCACACCCCTCGCATTTGCCCTCAGTTAAATTCCTTTTCTTTATAGGAATTATAGACTTCATCTCTTTCCACTTCGCATTCATCTGAAAAATGGTTCAGCAAAAAAAATGTATCAAGGCGAAGCTGGTTTCCTCCATCACCAGCACCTAGGCAGAAGCGAAATTCATCTATCTACCGATGCACCGTCAAATGACTCTCAAATTAAAAGGTAGTTTCCATGCCACAACTTCAGCTAGCGAAAAGCGTAAAAATCCAATGTGTCATCAAATGAAAGCCCTTTTTTTAAATTCTTTTTTTTGATATAACAGATAACAAAATAGCAGTATTTTTGACCTTAGTCTCAGTGTTTAAGCAACAATCGGACAGTAAGTTTGGGACGGAGGGAGTACCAAAAAAGTCCAAGCAAAATGATTTAAAATACCCATAACCAATGAAAACTTGTTGGATCCCATTCACAATAGTAAGTATTTTTTTGGGAACAGTATTTTAAGGCAAAGAAAACATAATTGTGCAATATACTTGATATTCTTGATACTCTGGATAAATACAGTCTATTGGATAGCCTCACTATAATCTAATATAGTACCCCATCGCAATTGTAAGCATCCCTTTTGGGAGCAGTATTTTTGGACAAACAAAGCATAATTCTGTAATTGATTTGATATTCTTGATACTCTAAATAAATACAAAATTGAATCCTTTATTCGATAACCTTACTATAATTTGTTTTATGCTGGGTGTCGAAGAAATGTGCAACAGCTAAGTGAATGCACAACTTATGCGGAGGTGAGAAATGCACAGTAAATGCAAAATTCTGAATCAAATAAGCAAAATGAAGTCATATATGTTATAAGAGGGAAGTTGCTGAAGAAGATGCCTTATTGGACAACCCGCACTTAGCGCTGTTAAACTTAGCTTGAGTGAATCAAGAAACAAAAAAGTGTGAAAGTTTTTCTTTGGGTTCGACCGGACTCATAGCAAAAAAAGTGAAAACAAAAGACTCCGAATAAGAACTTTGAAGAAGAAGTTGAAACTCTCAACCCTTAAACAATGACCCGATGGAGCATTACCATCTCCCGCAATTTCAAAGCACAGGTCTAGAAGTAAAATAAGCAGAATATGTATGTATCCGAAGTTGGTGTGCGACGACCAGTAAAGTTTAACGTATATACACAAATACGGGTCCAAACTCACTGCAAACTATTTCAATCATCTTATCTTGAGCCACATGGTACATATCAAATTTTACCCTACTTACGCCTATGGCCCGGGGGTACACTATCGTCACCATTGTGGATTATGGAAAAACATTCGGTTTTCGGACGGAATGACTTTCCCAATACTTGTCAGATACCGCTGCCAATTGGTGTGCATGTTTGTTACACTTTCGTTAATCGCTAGAAATACTCTCAGTTCTACCTTTTCCATATATATCCCGAATATCGACCAAAACACGGGAGTTTGTACCCCTTTTCCTGCCTAAGTTCACTGCAAACTATTACAATCATCTTATCTAGCATTGAGCCACACGGTACATATCACATTTTACCCATCTTTACGCATATGGTCTCCTGCACGGGGGAATATTACCGTCACCATTGCGGAAATGGAAAACATTCGGCCTTCGGACGGAATAACATTCCCAATACTTGCCAGAAACCACTGTCAATTGATGTGCATGCTTGTTAGCCTATTTGCAAGAATGTTCTTCAATTCCTTCGCTTTTTACTTTTGACATAGATTTCCTGACTTTTGGTAGAGTTTATGATATAGAAGATATGTTTTGCAAACGTCAGCTGATGAAACAAAGTATGAAGAGGAAATATCTATTGAAGAATTTTGGGCAACGTTACTTGGCTGCAGTGGTTATATATGTGCTGTTGAAGGCAGCAAAGCTTGATAGCGTATCAATCACTAATCCAGTTTACTATGCAAATTAGACTAAAATTCGCCCGAGTCTTCATTAAACCTCATTGCACGAGGGGAGCCTTGACGATGATCATAGGTACTTTGGCAGTACGGTGAGCCATCGCCATCGCTGGGCCCACGGTAGCTCGAAGAAGACAACTCTTTACTATCGATCATGCGCTGTCTGCGTCTCGTGAAAGGCAAATGTTTGGATTTCATGCGACGATCACGAAGCTCGTGCGCTTGGAATGCGTACCCGACTAGCGTGTGGCGACATCAGAACGAATTTTCAGCTCGTAGCTGAAGTCCGATGTGGAAGGTTGACAGGGCAAACAAACACGAACCCATCTGGTCATATCTGTCTTCCTTCCACATGAACTTCTTGAACATCACATTCCATAGTGAGTTGACTAGCCCAAAGAAGTTCGCCGCCAACACTCGATCGCTGAATACACGGTGGTTGCGCTCGATGTCGTCAGCGGATAGAGATCCGTTTGGGGCGTTTCTTCGGCTGGATGGTTCAGATACGGTTACCATATCCTTAGCAGCCCTTGACCACCAAAACTGCCCAGTCCCAAAATAGCGAGGAGACCTTTCACCGAAGCCAGCCTCTTTCACATCGTCAGTTGTCTTGAGCTTTTTTGGGAAGGGCTAGATGATTGTTGGATATTTTCAAAGTTTGTAATCGATCCGGCTTAGTGCTTTGACTCGTGAAACGCTTGTTCATTTGAGCCAGCAGAGTACTCCACATTAAATCCGTAAAGGCTGCGCTTTACGAAGAAATAGCTCTTCGCATCTAGATATGTTCCCCCGGGACGTTTGCTTTGCTGAAACTTGACGTCGAGCGCGTAAAGGGCATATGGATAATCGATGAGCTCACATACCATCTGCAATCTTGATAAAACGTTCCAAGCGAAAAGGGTCAATTAAGTCAAGCAGCAGAACGACACGAGAAAAAATACATGAGTTAGTCATATGAGTCACCAACAGGCGTATAAACCGCAGGTATCATACCTTGTTCATCGTGCGCTCAAATTAAAACGGTTGAAGCAGAAAATCAGCTGCGTGCTTGTACCATGCGCTTCCGTGCTTCAGTACACACAGTATAATGAAGAAAGCATCCTTCATCCTTTGGCTTCGTGATATGTTGCGACCCTTCCAGTGCTTCCATGCGTAGACAACGTCGGTGCTGACGTGGTCCCATAGGGTGTCGAATTCAGCAGCGTTGAAGTACTTTACCTTCAGAATTTTTCGACGTCACGTGTGAAAGAACTGATAAGAGGAGATTGTTTCGATCACCACTTGTCGACGTAGTGGCCATACGCTTGCTGACTCGATCCATCACCATACGCTCAAGGCGATGGATCACTTGAAATGTTGATCACCTCCTTCGAAGGCTTTTTCTCACGTAAACAAGCTGGGGTCTGCTTTTATATAATCGGTATCGATTAGTACAGGCTACCTTTTGCTTAATAATACGAGTGAGCTCATAAAAAATGGCAGGATACAGAGATTATGAAAAGTCTGTGTCAAACCAAAAGTTTGGTTGTCTTTTGTGATTTGATATTAGCTGTGTGAAATATTTGCGGCATTCAGCAAATACAAGTTGATGCCGAAGCGTGATGATGATGATGCATTGCTGACTTAGCAAACAAGTACAGTTCACAAGCTCAAACATTTCTAACGTTAGCATTTTTCGCTACTGCAATCATAATGTCACATTCCACAATGGCTCTTAAATTTTGCATACACAAGACCTTTCTGCTGTTGATATGCCAAATACTTTTACAGCAACTAATTTCACTTCTTTTACTCCTAAACAAACCCTCGGCTGGAAGCGGAAGATGCATCAGTGTGGCAAGACATTGCGTCATACTTTACCACGGCACTAACCACAGTTTCACATGTAGATACGAAGGAAGGACTCGGGCTCAATACACGGGGAGCGATATCAGGGGACTCAGCACTGGATCCCCTCCTTATGTACTAAGGGCAACGAGATAGGAGCAACCTATGAGGAGGAAGTCGAACGGCTGACCACCTTATGTGATGCGTACAGTCGAAGGGCACTGGCAGATTCAGAAATCATGCGAGGAGGCACGGAGGTGAGGATGACTGATCAACCAGAGCTGGCCCAGATACGCATCACAACTCAAAACGTAAGAGGTTTCAAGGCGCAATCACGGCATGATTGGTTACAAGTGTGGCGAAATAAATCAAGAGCAATAAGGGCGGATTGTACGGTCATCCAGGAGACGCATATTACCACGCCAGAAGAAGCAGAAGAGGTGACAAGGACGTGGGAGCGGATGTGGAATTACTCGGACCCGGTCAAGAGGCTAGCGTATTGGAGTATTTCACCTACGAAAGCATGTGGAGTAGGAATTCTGATGACGCCAGAATATGGACAGACAGCGAGCCCGTGGCGATGCACTAACTGGACAGAACGCATCATTGCGGTGGAGTTCGAGCAGTGGAGGATCATTAATATTTATGCACCAGCAGATACTAATGCAAATCGTACTCAGTTTTTTAAAGATGTAGGTAATTGGTGCACACCAGAGATGGGGAACGTGATTCTAGCAGGCGACTTCAACTGCGTGGAGGAGCCGCAACTAGATCGCCTATCTCCAGGAAGTGATATTAAGACCGAGTGCGTGGAATTGTCTCGTTTGATATCATCATCAGGGTGGTATGATGCAGCATTGGCACAGCATTCATCATGGGATGCTGATCAACTCACCGACAGTTTACAATTTACTTTCTGGAGAGGGGAGACGGCCAGTAGATTGGATCGGGTGTATATCCCGGCAAACAGATATGACTGGGTGGAGAGTGTCGACACGAGCACACCGCTAGTTGCATCGGATCATGAAGAAGTTACGGTATCCCTGAGGCAACCCAGAGATAGACAACGATTAGCACACAACAAGAAATTTCGTCTACAGTATCCGGTGAAAGGGGCGAATCGGAAGCGAGTGGTCGAAGAAGTCATGGAAGAAGTCCGAGTAAGACGAGGGGAAACATTTACAGCACAGGTTCAGTGGGACAAGCAGGTGCAGTTATGGACAGCGGCGATAACTAGAGTACGCAAACGAGTGAGACAGCGGAGAAAGCGGAAAACAGCGCAACTCGCTCAATCCCTTTTTGGGAGGACATCCTCCCGGGCACAGATAGTAGATATTGCAGCTAATGAGGCGTTGAGAGAAAACAAGGTGCGTCATGGTCGTAAAATGAGACGGAGCATGGAAACCATGCGATGGCTATTCCGACGTACAGCGGTATGGGAGTGCAATCAAAGAGTGTCAACGATCAAGATTCCCGGGAAACAGCGACAGGACATAGAAAAGGTAAGTATTCCTGACAGATTTGCAATGGTATGGCAGGATGTGTTAAGCAGAAAACACAGCTCGATCAGTCCAGAACTGATGGAGCAAGAAATGGACAGATTCGTCACCTTCCGAGCAGACAGACGAGTATCAACTACAGAAAATGAAGCATTGATGGCGCCTATTGACGAGGGGGATGTAATATGTGCGTTAAGGAGTTTAGAACGACGGAAGGCAGGAGGCCCTGATGGCCTTAACAATGATTTCTACAAAGACTTCGAAGGGGCAGTCATTCAAGACCTATGCACCGTTAGCAACGCGATTCTGCAAGGTGACGACCCACCTCGGACCTTTCTAGAAGCGGTGGTCATACCACTACGAAAAAAAGGTGACTCAGACAACGCAATGGATTACAGGCCGATTTCCCTGCTGCAAACGAGTTACAAGATTTTTGCAAAAATTTTAGCAGCACGTTTACAACGGTTTCTCGGTAGACTAATCGGGGACACTCAACAAGGTTTCGTGCATGGACGGCGAATGGACCGGGCAGTAGTATTGATGTTGGATATATTGGATCAGTTTCGAAATGTGGACAGTGGTAAGAACGCGGAAGAAAGCAGTGGGGTTCTTTTGATTGATTTTGCAAAAGCTTACGATACTGTCGATCGGACGTATCTCATGCTTGTACTCAAGAAATTTGGATTTGAGAAGAAGTTCATTGACGTTATGGAGAAGATTCACGATGGAACAACAGCTAAGTTTTTAGTGAACGGAGAATTATCAGCAGAAATTCCAGTGGTGTCCGGAATCAGACAGGGCTGCCCATTGGCGCCTTTACTTTTCATTCTGGCAGTTGAACCGCTAGGGATGGCAATCACACAGGACAAGGACTTACGAGGGATACAGCTTGGAAATGCTACAAGACAATGGGAGCATCGATTCACAGCATTTGTCGATGATTCTACTATCTTTTTTGAGGAAGGAAGACACATGAAGAGGGCACTACATATCGTGGACAAGTTTGGACAGCTGTCGGGCTTGAAGATGCAGGCAGCCAAGAGCCACGTAATCCTGCTAGAAACGGATGAGTATCCCTCGACGTGGTACCAAGTACCGGTATTGAAAACAGGTGAATCGGTAAGATACCTGGGATATCAGATCGGTTTTTCTTCTTTAGGTGAAAAAAATTGGGCAGGCAGAATCCGGGCAATGCAACGACGGCTATTAACGGCCACTAAATGTGGGACTTCGGTGGATGAGCGTGTCACTCTATTCAATGCGATAGCGATTCCAGCAATCCTGTTCACGGCCAAAGCATTCCTGCCAGCGGATGAGACGATGAAGGAACTAGTGGCATTACAGAAGAGGTTTATTTGGTGCAAAGCGACAGATATGGAAAGCGGACGCCATAAAATATCGCCACTTCTACTGTTCACTCCGAAGAAGGCTGGGGGACTAGGGCTTATTTCTATTCCTGCTGCGATCCACACGCTGGTAGTAAAGGAAGCTACAATGTGGATGCTAGAACCGATTGACCGTTTCAACAGCGCATGGAGAAATTGGACGAAGTTCAATAAATGCAGTGCATCTAACGTTTGGTTTTCTGCGTATAAAACAGGTCCCGAGGAGCGGCGACTCCCCCGAGGAAGTGCAGTAGCCATAATACGAGGTTCAATAGCAGCTACGCTGGGACCCACTATAGAAGAACGCGATCAACTACGGGTATACGTACGGGATTATATGCCTCAACTCCGGGAAGGATGTACTAACCAAGATGGAAGAATAGCGAAGGGAGTTGCTACCGGAGAAGAGATGTTGGTAACAGCAGATCTACACCTGATTCCCTGGCATGGACTTGGACAGAGTCACCTCAAACGATTCTGGGGG
>MIQA02018390.1:0-42061 GCA_001887855.2 Sclerospora graminicola | reverse complement strand
CGATAACTAGAGTACGCAAACGAGTGAGACAGCGGAGAAAGCGGAAAACAGCGCAACTCGCTCAATCCCTTTTTGGGAGGACATCCTCCCGGGCACAGATAGTAGATATTGCAGCTAATGAGGCGTTGAGAGAAAACAAGGTGCGTCATGGTCGTAAAATGAGACGGAGCATGGAAACCATGCGATGGCTATTCCGACGTACAGCGGTATGGGAGTGCAATCAAAGAGTGTCAACGATCAAGATTCCCGGGAAACAGCGACAGGACATAGAAAAGGTAAGTATTCCTGACAGATTTGCAATGGTATGGCAGGATGTGTTAAGCAGAAAACACAGCTCGATCAGTCCAGAACTGATGGAGCAAGAAATGGACAGATTCGTCACCTTCCGAGCAGACAGACGAGTATCAACTACAGAAAATGAAGCATTGATGGCGCCTATTGACGAGGGGGATGTAATATGTGCGTTAAGGAGTTTAGAACGACGGAAGGCAGGAGGCCCTGATGGCCTTAACAATGATTTCTACAAAGACTTCGAAGGGGCAGTCATTCAAGACCTATGCACCGTTAGCAACGCGATTCTGCAAGGTGACGACCCACCTCGGACCTTTCTAGAAGCGGTGGTCATACCACTACGAAAGAAAGGTGACTCAGACAACGCAATGGATTACAGGCCGATTTCCCTGCTGCAAACGAGTTACAAGATTTTTGCAAAAATTTTAGCAGCACGTTTACAACGATTTCTTGGTAGACTCATTGGGGACACTCAACAAGGTTTCGTGCATGGACGGCGAATGGACCGGGCAGTCGTATTGATGTTGGATATATTGGATCAGTTTCGAAATGTGGACAGTGGTAAGAACGCGGAAGAAAGCAGTGGGGTTCTTTTGATTGATTTTGTAAAAGCTTACGATACTGTCGATCGGACGTATCTTATGCTTGTACTCAAGAAATTTGGATTTGAGAAGAAGTTCATTGACGTTATGGAGAAGATTCACGATGGAACAACAGCCAAGTTTTTAGTGAACGGAGAATTATCAGCAGAAATTCCAGTGGTGTCTGGAATCAGACAGGGCTGCCCATTGGCGCCTTTACTTTTCATTCTGGCAGTGGAACCGCTAGGGATGGCAATCACACAGGACAAGGACTTACGAGGGATACAGCTTGGAAATGCAACAAGCCAATGGGAGCATCGATTCACAGCATTTGTCGATGATTCTACTATCTTTTTTGAGGAAGGAAGACACATGAAGAGGGCACTACATATCGTGGACAGGTTTGGACAGCTGTCGGGCTTGAAGATGCAGGCAGCCAAGAGCCACGTAATCCTGCTAGAAACGGATGAGTATCCCTCGACGTGGTACCAAGTACCGGTATTGAAAACAGGTGAATCGGTAAGATACCTGGGATATCAGATCGGTTTTTCTTCTTTAGGTGAAAAAAATTGGGCAGGCAGAATCCGGGCAATGCAACGACGGCTATTAACGGCCACTAAATGTGGGACTTCGGTGGATGAGCGTGTCACTCTATTCAATGCGATAGCGATTCCAGCAATCCTGTTCACGGCCAAAGCATTCCTGCCAGCGGATGAGACGATGAAGGAACTAGTGGCATTACAGAAGAGGTTTATTTGGTGCAAAGCGACAGATATGGAAAGCGGACGCCATAAAATATCGCCACTTCTACTGTTCACTCCGAAGAAGGCTGGGGGACTAGGGCTTATTTCTATTCCTGCTGCGATCCACACGCTGGTAGTAAAAGAAGCTACAATGTGGATGCTAGAACCGATTGACCGTTTCAACAGCGCATGGAGAAATTGGACGAAGTTCAATAAATGCAGTGCATCTAACGTTTGGTTTTCTGCGTATAAAACAGGTCCCGAGGAGCGGCGACTACCCCGAGGAAGTGCAGTAGCCATAATACGAGGTTCAATAGCAGCTACGCTGGGACCTACTATAGAAGAACGCGATCAACTACGGGTATACGTACGGGATCATATGCCTCAACTCCGGGAAGGATGTACGAACCAAGACGGAAGAATAGCGAAGGGAGTTGCTAATGGAGAAGAGATGCGGGTAAAAGCAGATCTACACCTGATTCCCTGGCATGGACTTGGACAAAGTCACCTCAAACGATTCTGGGGGGAGTATACTTGGCACGGCAACCCGTGGATAATGGAAAATTCTGGGGGAGTTATGTTGGCGAAGAAATACGAGCGGTGCGTCAAGAGCACGATCACAGACTTGGGAATTCGAAGAGTGGACGAGACAACGTACACCTGGAAGGCAAAGTTTGCAGAAGGGAAAGGCCACACCAGAGCAAAGGTATGTAGGTGGCTGCTCACAATAATTTTGTGTTCCCCTCGTGTAGAAATAGGGCAAGTTCTGGGGGACCCAGGGCCACTGCAACTATTATGGACGCCGCAACAATGGATCACGATGGACTGGAAGGTTGAAGGCCGGCAGACGGTAACAGGCACAGATTCCAGGTCGGGAACCAGTTGTGTGCTGCGCCAAAGACAGGACGGATTATACTGGGATTGTGTCCATCTAGTCACAGCAAACCATAAGGGGATTGAAGTCGAGGAAGCGGAACGACCACAAGGGGTAGTGTTCGAAGCACATCCGGCCATTCACGGCATTGCGTGGGAAACAAGTGACGAGGTTCGGCCTACATCAATCAAGAAATGGCTCCGGAGGACTTTCCGAGGTCTCTATTACAAGATAATTGCACGATCACTTCACTTAATGGATAAGCGATGGCAAAGCAAAAGGGAGCGAGATACGTGGAATGGATTCGTTCAAGACCAGACGACCAAGGATGTATGGAAGCATGACCATATGCTTTCGGATTACCAGCGCTGGTGTTTATATCGCATGGCAACGTTCCAGCTTAACTGCTTTTACGATGGATATGCATCGCAAGGCGGGTGCCCAATGGATGCTCATTGTTCGGCACCCGGGAAAGGGGTCACACATATAGTGTGGGGGTGTACGCGTGCACAAAAACTTTGGATGCGAGTGTTAAGCTTATGGAACGGGTGGTGGGCCACAGTGGAGGAGCTAGATGCGTATAAATGGCACTTTGTAACGCGGCAGGCGCCTCCAGTTTCACCTGTTATTATGCGAAGGTTGCAGACGAGATGTGGAAATCAAGCTACGACGTGCAGTAAGGCGATGAATAGATTGTGGTGGGCATTCTGCTCTATAGGAGCAACGTGGCTTTGGCAGTTACGAAATGAACACATTTTCCATGGATTACGAAGGAATGCGAGGGAACATCTCGGGTTTCTATGGAAGAAGACAGTGGACCAAATTCAGGCGGTGATAGAGTTCGAGAAGCGGTGTCCCAGTTCACGGATACGGGGAATCCGGCTACAGTTATGTCTTGATAGCATCCAGGGTGAGATGCGGAACCAACCAAGTGATCGACAAGAAATTTTAATCTCGCTACGACGGGAAGAGTACAGATCAGGGGAAGGTTTACATCAAGTACTAAGAGGATTTATTGTAGCTAATAGTTAAATTAACTAAATAGACTACGTTCTACAACAACGAACCGGTATTAATTCTCTTCTCACCCCTCAGGATCATCAAGATACGAAGAATTATGATGACGTGAACAACTTCTTTTGGACCACAACGTGTCTCGAATGTGACGAAATGGAAGTGCACGATTTCAAGACGTTTAAAGAAAAACGCAGTGTGTTTAACCCCGTCTTGGCCTTTTTCCGCCTCTGGAACGTTTTAGTCGTTATTTTCCATGTCATGGTAGTGATTATGTGAAGGCGAAAGGTGGTGAAATTGTCGAAGTTTATCGGTACCCGGGAATCCAATTTTCGGTGAAGGCAAGCCTGAGAATCAAAATGTCGCGCTTCCGTTCACTCGTGGCGAGTATCTCCAGACCATTGACATGAATCAAGAACATTATCTCGAAGAATGTCTCAAGATGCCCAATTTCCTCGCCACAGCGACCAAAACGAATGAAGAAGTGACGGTTTTAGGCATGAAAGAGCACGTTCACGGGTCGTGCGTCGTCGTTGGCCCGCTTTATGACACTCCAAGAGCTCGTGTTTGTCACGTTAACCCAGCGGGTCTTGGCGAAACCTTTACGGTCTCGAATGCATTATGGGCATCCAGATGTGTTTGAAAAAATCCTTTGTCATTACGTCAGGTGGGGTCTCGAAAGCGAGTAAAGGGATTAATCTCTCGGAAGATGTCTTTAGTGGCTATAATGTCACGTTACGAGGAGGGTTAGTGACGCATATCGAGTTTATTCAATGTGGTAAAGGTCGTGACGTGACTTTGAGTCAAATCAATGCTTTTGAAGCGAAATTATCGAATGGATGTGCGGAAAGTTGCTTGAGTCGCGAAGGCCATCGCTTGACGGCGTCGTTGGATTTTCCACGCTTGAATTCTATGTTTTATGGTCACTTTGGCTTTTACATTTGCAATGCGTTGACTGTCTTGTGTGTCTATGTCTATGCTTATTGCAAATTGTACGTGGCCACACATACCCAAGTCCAGCTGTTGGCGATTACAACGTCCGGGAGTCTTCAAGCGCTTGCGAGTGTCCTGACGACGCAATATTTGCTGCAATTTGGCATGCTCACGACGTTGCCCTTGTTTGCCACGTTGTTTGTGGAATTTGGCTTGAAACAAGCGACTCTCAAGGTGGTGGAACTCTTGTCAACGCTTGGCATTGTCTTTTATGTCTTTTTAACCGGCACGAAAGCCCATTTCTACGACGTGGCATTGATTCGTGGCGGTTCCAAGTATCGTGGCACGGGGCGAGGGTTCTCGATTACACGGGATCCCATGGTGAATTTCTTTAAAGAATATGGAGTCTCACACTTTCGAAAAGCAGTGGAATTGATTGGGATCATGATGTTGTTTGGCATCTACGGGACGTTTGATCTCGGCTCTGGTGCGTTAGAAACGTATTGTAAGACGGCAAGTTTCGATTGTGACGCCCAGCCGGATCAAATTCCCGCTCGGATTCGAGCTTTAGCTGCTTATAGTCGTCAGTCGCAGAGTTTTGGCATTGCTGCCTTTGCCGTCTTGTTCCTTGGAGCGTGTTGGTTGATGGCGCCATTTATCTTTAATACAGATGGATTGGTGTTTCAGAAGTCAAAAGTGGATATTGCTCACTGGTTTGCATGGATGATGCGATCAAAGCGAGGAGAAGAAGAAGAAGAAGGAGAAAATGAAGGACAAGGAGAGGCTGGAAAGACTGGAAAGGATGGATGGGATGACTGGTGGCAAGCCGATGTCGACTTGATGCTGCCGTTGGGATTGATGGGGCGTTTGACGTATTGGATTCGGGAAATCCGGCATCCCTTGGCCATGTATTATGTCTTTTTGACCGAATTCTCGCTCGTCTGGTTCTTCTTGTTGTTTGGAGCCATGGGAATCACGTGGTTTGTCTTGTGGTGTGGCAATCGCATTCATCAATGTATAAGTAAACATCGACGCTTGAACTCACTGGCAATTCAAGGCATGTTGTATCTAGTGAGTGTTTTAGGTGGCATCTTTTTGCTTCCCTTGGTTTTAGGCCTCCTTGGCGGCTGGTCGGTGCTCAAATGTTTTACGTTTAGTGTCTCGATGCTCTTGGGGTTTAATGCCATTGTCCAATATGGATGCTTTTCATGGCTTTTGTGGATTCAACGTGGCCATGTGGAGTCCCATTGTGACGCTGGGGTTTCTTATGGACATGGTGGTGGGCTTATTTCTCGTCGTGCCGCTCTTTTTGCTCTCATTGTTGCCCTTTATGCGGATTCTCCAGACTCGAGCCATGTATAATGGTGGCTTTTCACGGGCTTTAAGTTCCGGCTCAGAAGTTGCGGCGTCTTTGTGTCTTTTACTTGGTCTTTTGGGCGGGTTTCTCCATGGCTTTCTCACGTCGTTTGTCTATACGCTTGGCTACGTGAACGACTCAAGCGATGCGTTTGTCAATCGGTCATTTTATTACTTTGTCAAGGCGACGCTGCCTTCGAATGGGTCGGAAATGCTCCATTTCATGGCCAAAGGTTACGTTCAAGCTACGTGCGCCGGCATGAGCATTGTGGGCATTGGGTTGTCGCTTTTATTGGGCCGAATGGTCGGCCGTCGAGGGAATATGGCGCTTGGTGGCACGCTCATGCTCGTTTCCCTCGGGCTCAACTTTATTCCTCATACGATTGTCTTGCTCGTCTCGTTTGGCCTCGCTGCCATGGGCGCTGCGATCATTGCCATGAATTATCTCCTTTATAGTTATGAGATTTGCACAAAAGGGTGGCGAGGCAAGAGCGTGACCATCTTTTGGCTTGGTTCGATGCTCGGGTGGCTTGTTTTCTCGTTACTCATGGCGAATGTAAATGCCACGACAATTAGTCAGAACTTTGGCAATGAGCCGAGTCAAACGTGGCGATTGCAGCCGCTTTTCTTCCAGCCTGCTTTGGTCTTGGCGTTCTTTGGGATCTTGTGGTTTGTCCCGGAAAGTCCCGTGTGGCTATTGGCGCATCACCACGACCAAGCAGCCCAGCAAGTGCTTGTGCGTCTTCGTCGACGACAGAATGTAACGCCCGAATTGACCATCATTCAAGCGGAATTGACCCAACGCACCCGGGAGCAGCACGTAGGCTTTCGTTTGTCGCTGGTGGTGGCGTTGCAAGCGACGTTTGGGCTGGTCATGTCGCAATCGATCTTGGTCCGACGGAAGCTCCAAGTTCGTGCTCAAGATAATGGTGCAGCCAATAATTATTGGCAAGTGTATTTTGCCTTGTGTTGTGCCACGGGGTTTGCGTTTGGGAGCTTCTTGGTGGACAATGTGCGACGGAAAACGATCTTAAAAGAGTTTTTACCCTTTGTCGCCTTGATTGCGTTTACGTGTGGCATTGTGGGGGCCGTGTCGCCACCGGATGGCGGCTTTCTGCAAGCGCTTTTGTGTTTATTGTACATTGGCGCAGGGTTGAGTTTAATGAGTGTCACGTGGCTCGCAGCGCTCGAGATGTTTCCTGCTTCGCGACGTCCCGTCTTTTGGACGCTCTCGCTTAGTGTGTTTTACAGTGTCCAGGTCGTCATTTATCTCTTCAAGCCGTCGTTTGCGCTCTCGAGTTTTCTCTTAGCGGGGTCATGTGGTCTCTTGACAATGGTCTTGTTTCTCTTTTGTGCGAGCACGAAATTGGGTGCGATCCAGACCAAGAGCGAAAAGAAATTCCAGCGTTCGATGCGTCAAGAAACGCTTGCTCAACCTTTGGAGGCCACGGAAACAGTCCCAGTGGATGAAGGACAGCAACAGCAACGACGCATTGCAACGACTGCGGCAGCAATGAATCGATCAGGGGGCATGGCGTATAACCCGGCGTCGTCAGCAGTGACGGTGGATGTTGGAAGCACGCGAGGATTGAATACGAGTGGCCCTGCGGCTCAAGCTCAAGCGAATGCTGCGCAATTTGGCTTGAAGGGAGGAGGTGGAAAGGCCACTGGAAGTGAGTGTAGTTTTCGACGACTGGAAAGTCCCGAGGAACAAGCGACGCCCGAAACGAGACGAGAGCTCCAGTATGGACTGAGTACGGGCTTGAGTCGACAAGAGAGTTCTTTATCGACCGAGGTCCCGCGTGTTGCGGCTCGTCAAGGACTTTTGACGTCGCATTTGTCATCGACGT
This sequence comes from Sclerospora graminicola, assembly GCA_001887855.2. NCBI lineage: Eukaryota > Oomycota > Peronosporomycetes > Peronosporales > Peronosporaceae > Sclerospora > Sclerospora graminicola. The sequence goes on along the minus strand of MIQA02018390.1, from coordinate 34,419 downwards.
TTGACTTTGAAGCGGAATTTGAAGACGAACATTTGGAAGATTTACGACAAGGACAAATCTCGTACCCTCGTGGCCAAGCACGCTCTGTCTCGTTCCTGCAATCGCAGCAGTACCCGGATGCAGACTTGCTTGCCGAGACACGGTCACGACGATTGTAGAGAGAGAGAGAAGAGAGGAGAGAGGAGTTTATGAGGCTAAAGGGACGAGAAAGCGTAAATCAAAGCCAGACATGGCACTTGGCAGGCCTAGAAAACATCCGATGCATAGTAGAACGAGTTTGGTTTTTTATTACAAAGTATTTGATTACAGCATATGAATGTGCAGGCGGCTCAACTTCGCATTCCTCCCAATTCAGTACTTGAAAAGTTTTCAACCGCGTATTAATACGTAACTTTAAACATACTTTTTTTATACCGGGTACATATTTTCCATGTGCACCGTCACATATTTTTCATTTAACCGGGTACGTAACGTCACATATTTTCATGTACCGGTCCTTAAGTTTTCAGGTGGCCCTTGTCATAATCGAAGACAGCAATTTTGACAGGTTTTGTAGTACCGTGGAAATATACCCCATTTTTTCGGTCAAGTACGAAATTTGAAATACGTGTAAAGTATGTAAATGTTACTGCAAATCACATAGGAAAAACGTTTAAAGTATGTAAATGTTGCTGCAAATCACCTAGGAAAAAAATTGAAAAGGCGGATAACGCCGCCTACACGCATATTTCGTATACCACATTATATAGCAACTATGTAGTACGGAAATAGCTCTATAAAACCTTGTCAAGGACGTTTTCGGCGTTGTGGCTCTCGTTTTCATTTAAAACGAGGAAACATGCGAACCAAAAAAAATACTGCAATATTCAACAGACGGGGCATAGAAGGTCAGACGGGGCATCAAAAATGATTACTAAACACATATGCTTTTCTGTCGATATCACTATTTTTGACTACAATAATTGAAAAAAACTTGTATTTTTTGATAATTTATGAAAAAATAATTTTTAAAACTAAATAACTCCTCCAATTTTATACTCTCACCGAATCTGACTTTATATTCGAGATCAGCGTGATCGAATTAGGGGGGGCACCTGTTGATTCCGTGTAATTCGGCTCCGTTTTGATTTTGATTTTTTTCTGGGCACTTTTTGAATCCAAGGTGACGACTAGATGTACCTAGTGAATTCAACGGAGATTCTGGGAGCAAGAAATAAAAACAAGCCACTTCGTCAATTCGCGTCCGATCATAGCAAATATGGTACTCGTTTAAACGTGCCGTTTCACGAGGATTCCAAATCCGTCGTCTCGTCAGAAATCGGAGCAATATTGACGCCGCAAATTCGTGTTAAAGTTGGACGGGCAATCATTTCGAGACAAATTGACCCCATTTTAGTCGATTTTTCAGCACATTTTTGAACCGCTTCGAAAAACTAATAAAATCTCGCCGAATCTGATTACACCACGTGAAAGAGCGTCAAAAAGTACACCTAGAACGGTCCCGTCCGATATCCAAAAAGATCTGCTTCATGGATTTGCAAGGGAAAATAAGGTGAAATTTTGCAAAAATTCAACTGATTTTTTGCCATTTTTGAGGCACAAAAAATGCCATATCTCCAAAACTACTGCTCTGATTAAGCCAATTCTTTTTTTAAAAGTTGAGTACGCACAAGTTCTACATGCTCCGCTATAGTCACTTGACCAGATGTTTTTTTCGGCTTCAAAAAGTACATTTATGTGTCAAATTTTTACTATTGTCAAATTCAGGTTTTTGCTCCGCTTCGAAAAACTAATGAAATCTCGCCGAATATGATTACACCACGTGAAAGAGCGTCAAAACCTACCCCTAGAACTGTCCCGTCACATATCCTGACATATCTGCTTCATGTATGTAAAAGGGAAAATATGGTGAAAAGTTGTCCAAATGTTAACGAAAATTGTTGCGATTTCTTACCAATTTTGACGCACGAAAAATGGCATATCTCCATAACTACTGCTCCGATTGATCCAATTTTTTATTTAAAAGTTGCGTACGCACTAGTTCTAGATGCTCAGCTATAGTCATCAGGCCAGATGTTTTTCGCGGCTTCAGAAAGTACATTTATGTGTTAAAAAATGCACTTTTTTAAAGAAAACGTTTTTGCTAATAACGTTTAAACTAGACGTCGTACGCTTTCTGGCGTTGCAAATTCGGAATCAGCGTAAAATTTCCCATCTGGTATGACCCGGGTACTTCTGTGTTAAAGAATGTACAACCCTATTCTCGGATTTCATAAAAGGTACACATGATACATAGAATACGACTTCACCACGTGAAAGAGAACAAAAAACTACGTCTAGACCAACCGGTTACAAAGTCGAGACAACTCGGTTTTTGAGGTTTTTTCATCGATAAAGTAGGTTTTATCAATTTTGAAAGGTTTTCAGTGCCGTGTCGCAGAATGTGATTTCATAAATCGATTCAGCGTTAAAAACTAACCCTAGAACAGTGGCGGGGTTAGGTGTAGATACTCTGGGTGTCTCATAAAGAACTATACTAGAAAAAGAAGTAATATCCACCAATTAAAAAGGTTTCCAGTGACATGTCGCAAAATATGATTTGACCAATAGATTTTCGTTCTCTAACTGTGTTTGTATGTGACGTTATGTACCCGGTTGAAAACTTGTAATTACCGGTACTTGCAAAATATGTGACGCTAGTACCCGGTCACATTTTTGTGTAAAATACATAAAGTTGTGTGTAAAACAATAACTATGTAACAAACGTAGAAGCACTGTATTACCGCCGCGTGTCTCGATACGCAAGTGTGCGAACCGGTATAAATTCTCTCGGTTAATCAATCCTTTCTCACCCCTCTGGATCATCAAGATACGAAGAATTACGATGACGTGAACAACTTATTCTGGACCACAACGTGTCTCGAATGTGACGAAATGGAAGTGCACGATCCCAAGACGTTTAAAGAAAAACGCAGTGTGTTTAACCCCGTCTTGATGACGTGAACAAGATTTTCTGGACCACAAAGCGTCTCGAATGTGACGAAATGAATGTTGCGAACCTATTGAAAGTAAGACGTTTAAAGAAAAACGCAGTGTGTTTAACCCCGTCTTGGCCTTTTTCCGCCTCTGGAACGTTTTAGTCGTTATTTTCCATGTCATGGTAGTGATTACGTATGTTGCCTACATGACAGAGGGCAATAATACGGTGGACTGGGGTTTTTCTTTCGAATATTTACAACAAACCAGAATAAGATTCGTGCCCATGGGTTTTATTCCATCTTTATTACCGTTACGGGTCTGTTAGCCATGAGGGTGGTGCTCCAGATCTGGCTCTTTGGCTTAAGACTGTATAAGGATATCTGGATGGCCGTTGGCGTCTTTTGTCGCTTAGTATGGCACACACTCTTCTTTGGCCTCTTTGTCGCGATTATTTATTTATCTCCTGACGGGTCTGCCTTATTTGGATCTTGGAGTAGCATGTTACCAGGTGGTGGCAAAGACGGGTCGGTTTTATCGATGGGTTTAATCTATCTTTTCGTTTACTCTATCCCCGTATTAGCCGCTGCTTTGATGCGTGCGCTTTGTCCTAACGCGATATGCGGAATCCGTGTCGTGAATGCGCTGGATGGCACGAGTCGTCAATATGTCGGACGCAATACTGCCCAGCCATGGAAAGATTACTCGCGCTATTCTCTATCCTGGTACTTTATCTTCTTATGCAAGTTTCTCTTCGCGTTGTAACTCATGATCCGTCCATTAATGGCACCATCCATTGATATTTACGGCCTCTCAGTGGATGAGAATGGCGTTTTCCAATCCGGTCACAATATTCTCTTTATCTTCGTTTTATGGGCACCGATATTCGTTGTCTACATGTACGATACGCAGATTTGGTTTATCGTTATCAATTTATTGGCGGGTTAATTATGGGAAAACGAATGCATATCGGGCACTACGTGGGTTTAGCCCAATTGAAACGGGGGATGGCCCGTGCGCCGCAATTATTTGATGAAAAATGTCGTGACGCAAACGACGCGGAAACCGCCAACGGGCCGTAAGACGCCCGTGTCGGGTGGCACTGAAGTGGAGGAATTACGGCATCGCGATGTCGTGCGGTTACGTTTTGCCCTCATTTGGAATCAGGTGGTGGATAATTTTCGCTTAAACGATTTATTAGATGATCGGGAAACGGTGATTTTACAGTACCATATTTTAAAGAAAGGGGACCGTATTCAGGAACCAATCTTTCTCCTCGTTGGAAAACTCGCCAAAGCCATTGAAACTGCGTCAAACGCACAACCCCATAAATACGATACCCCCACCTTAATCAAGTGAGTGTATTAGGTGGCATCATTTTGATTCCCTTGGTTTTCGGTCTCCTTGGAGGCTGGTCGGTGCTCAAATGTTTTACGTTTAGTGTCTCGATGCTCTTGGGGTTTAATGCCATTGTCCAATATGGACTTGCTTTTAATGGCTTTTGTGGATTCAACGTGGCCATGTGGAGTCCCATTGTGACGCTGGGGTTTCTTATGGACATGGTGGTGGGCTTGTTTCTCGTCGTGCCGCTCTTTTTGCTCTCGTTGTTGCCCTTTATGCGGATTCTCCAGACTCGAGCCATGTATAATGGTGGCTTTTCACGGGCTTTAAGTTCCGGCTCAGAAGTTGCGGCGTCTTTGTGTCTTTTACTTGGTCTTTTGGGCGGGTTTCTCCATGGCTTTCTCACGTCGTTTGTCTATACGCTTGGCTACGTGAACGACTCAAGCGATGCGTTTGTCAATCGTTCATTTTATTACTTTGTCAAGGCGACGCTGCCTTCGAATGGGTCGGAAATGCTCCATTTCATGGCCAAAGGTTACGTTCAAGCTACGTGCGCCGGCATGAGCATTGTGGGCATTGGGTTGTCGCTTTTATTGGGCCGAATGGTCGGCCGTCGAGGGAATATGGCGCTTGGTGGCACGCTCATGCTCGTTTCCCTCGGGCTCAACTTTATTCCTCATACGATTGTCTTGCTCGTCTCGTTTGGCCTCGCGGCCATGGGCGCTGCGATCATTGCCATGAATTATCTCCTTTATAGCTATGAGATTTGCACAAAAGGGTGGCGAGGCAAGAGCGTGACCATCTTTTGGCTTGGTTCGATGCTCGGGTGGCTTGTTTTCTCGTTACTCATGGCGAATGTAAATGCCACGACAATTAGTCAGAACTTTGGCAATGAGCCGAGTCAAACGTGGCGATTGCAGCCGCTTTTCTTCCAGCCTGCTTTGGTCTTGGCGTTCTTTGGGATCTTGTGGTTTGTCCCGGAAAGTCCCGTGTGGCTATTGGCGCATCACCACGACCAAGCAGCCCAGCAAGTGCTTGTGCGTCTTCGTCGACGACAGAATGTAACGCCCGAATTGACCATCATTCAAGCGGAATTGACCCAACGCACCCGGGAGCAGCACGTAGGCTTTCGTTTGTCGCTGCTGGTGGCGTTGCAAGCGACGTTTGGGCTGGTCATGTCGCAATCGATCTTGGTCCGACGGAAGCTCCAAGTTCGTGCTCAAGATAATGGCGCGGCCAATAATTATTGGCAAGTGTATTTTGCCTTGTGTTGTGCCACGGGGTTTGCGTTTGGGAGCTTCTTGGTGGACAATGTGCGACGGAAAACGATCTTAAAAGAGTTTTTACCCTTTGTCGCCTTGATTGCGTTTACGTGTGGCATTGTGGGGGCCGTGTCGCCACCGGATGGCGGCTTTCTGCAAGCGCTTTTGTGTTTATTGTACATTGGCGCAGGGTTGAGTTTAATGAGTGTCACGTGGCTCGCAGCGCTCGAGATGTTTCCTGCTTCGCGACGTCCCGTCTTTTGGACGCTCTCGCTTAGTGTTTTCTACAGTGTCCAGGTCGTCATTTATCTCTTCAAGCCGTCGTTTGCGCTCTCGAGTTTTCTCGTAGCGGGGTCATGTGGTCTCTTGACAATGGTCTTGTTTCTCTTTTGTGCGAGCACGAAATTGGGTGCGATCCAGACCAAGAGCGAAAAGAAATTCCAGCGTTCGATGCGTCAAAAAACGCTTGCTCAACCTTTGGAGGCCACGGAAACAGTCCCAGTGGATGAAGGACAGCAACAACAACGACGCATTGCAACGACTGCGGCAGCAATGAATCGATCGGGGGGCATGGCGTATAACCCGGCGTCGTCAGCAGTGACGGTGGATGTTGGAAGCACGCGAGGATTGAATACGAGTGGCCCTGCGGCTCAAGCTCAAGCGAATGCTGCGCAATTTGGCTTGAAGGGAGGAGGTGGAAAGGCCACTGGAAGCGAGTGTAGTTTTCGACGACTGGAAAGTCCCGAGGAACAAGCGACGCCCGAAACGAGACGAGAGCTCCAGTATGGACTGAGTACGGGCTTGAGTCGACAAGAGAGTTCTTTATCGACCGAGGTCCCGCGTGTTGCGGCTCGTCAAGGACTTTTGACGTCGCATTTGTCATCGACGTTTGACTTTGAAGCGGAATTTGAAGACGAACATTTGGAAGATTTACGACAAGGACAAATCTCGTACCCTCGTGGCCAAGCACGCTCTGTCTCGTTCCTGCAATCGCAGCAGTACCCGGATGCAGACTTGCTTGCCGAGACACGGTCACGACGATTGTAGAGAGAGAGAGAAGAGAGGAGAGAGGAGTTTATGAGGCTAAAGGGACGAGAAAGCGTAAATCAAAGCCAGACTTGGCACTTGGCAGGCCTAGAAAACATCCGATGCATAGTAGAACGAGTTTGGTTTTTTATTACAAAGTATTTGATTACAGCATATGAATGTGCAGGCGGCTCAACTTCGCATTCCTCCCAATTCAGTACTTGAAAAGTTTTCAACCGCGTATTAATACGTAACTTTAAACATACTTTTTTTATACCGGGTACATATTTTCCATGTGCACCGTCACATATTTTTCATTTAACCGGGTACGTAACGTCACATATTTTCATGTACCGGTCCTTAAGTTTTCAGGTGGCCCTTGTCATAATCGAAGACAGCAATTTTGACAGGTTTTGTAGTACCGTGGAAATATACCCCATTTTTTCGGTCAAGTACGAAATTTGAAATACGTGTAAAGTATGTAAATGTTACTGCAAATCACATAGGAAAAACGTTTAAAGTATGTAAATGTTGCTGCAAATCACCTAGGAAAAAAATTGAAAAGGCGGATAACGCCGCCTACACGCATATTTCGTATACCACATTATATAGCAACTATGTAGTACGGAAATAGCTCTATAAAACCTTGTCAAGGACGTTTTCGGCGTTGTGGCTCTCGTTTTCATTTAAAACGAGGAAACATGCGAACCAAAAAAAATACTGCAATATTCAACAGACGGGGCATAGAAGGTCAGACGGGGCATCAAAAATGATTACTAAACACATATGCTTTTCTGTCGATATCACTATTTTTGACTACAATAATTGAAAAAAACTTGTATTTTTTGATAATTTATGAAAAAATAATTTTTAAAACTAAATAACTCCTCCAATTTTATACTCTCACCGAATCTGACTTTATATTCGAGATCAGCGTGATCGAATTAGGGGGGGCACCTGTTGATTCCGTGTAATTCGGCTCCGTTTTGATTTTGATTTTTTTCTGGGCACTTTTTGAATCCAAGGTGACGACTAGATGTACCTAGTGAATTCAACGGAGATTCTGGGAGCAAGAAATAAAAACAAGCCACTTCGTCAATTCGCGTCCGATCATAGCAAATATGGTACTCGTTTAAACGTGCCGTTTCACGAGGATTCCAAATCCGTCGTCTCGTCAGAAATCGGAGCAATATTGACGCCGCAAATTCGTGTTAAAGTTGGACGGGCAATCATTTCGAGACAATTTGACCCCATTTTAGTCGATTTTTCAGCACATTTTTGAACCGCTTCGAAAAACTAATAAAATCTCGCCGAATCTGATTACACCACGTGAAAGAGCGTCAAAAAGTACACCTAGAACGGTCCCGTCCGATATCCAAAAAGATCTGCTTCATGGATTTGCAAGGGAAAATAAGGTGAAATTTTGCAAAAATTCAACTGATTTTTTGCCATTTTTGAGGCACAAAAAATGCCATATCTCCAAAACTACTGCTCTGATTAAGCCAATTCTTTTTTTAAAAGTTGAGTACGCACAAGTTCTACATGCTCCGCTATAGTCACTTGACCAGATGTTTTTTTCGGCTTCAAAAAGTACATTTATGTGTCAAATTTTTACTATTGTCAAATTCAGGTTTTTGCTCCGCTTCGAAAAACTAATGAAATCTCGCCGAATATGATTACACCACGTGAAAGAGCGTCAAAACCTACCCCTAGAACTGTCCCGTCACATATCCTGACATATCTGCTTCATGTATGTAAAAGGGAAAATATGGTGAAAAGTTGTCCAAATGTTAACGAAAATTGTTGCGATTTCTTACCAATTTTGACGCACGAAAAATGGCATATCTCCATAACTACTGCTCCGATTGATCCACTTTTTTTTTAAAATGTTGCGTACGCACTAGTTCTAGATGCTCAGCTATAGTCATCCGGCCAGATGTTTTTCGCGGCTTCAGAAAGTACATTTATGTGTTAAAAAATGCACTTTTTTAAAAGAAAACGTTTTTGCTAATAACTTTTAAACTAGACGTCGTACGCTTTCTGGCGTTGCAAATTCAGAATCAGCGTAAAATTTCCCATCTGGTATGACCCGGGTACTTCCGTGTTAAAGAATGTACCCTAATCTCGAATTTCATAAAAGGTACACATGGTACATAGAATACGACTTCACCACGTGAAAGAGCACAAAAAAACTACGTCTAGGACAACTAGTTACAAAGTCGAGACAACTCGGTTTTTGAGGTTTTTCATCGATAAAGTAGGTTTTATCAATTTTGAAAGGTTTTCAGTACCGTGTCGCAGAATGTGATTTCATAAATCGATTCAGCGTTAAAAACTACCCCTATAACAGTGGCGGGGTTAGGTGTAGATACTCTGGGTGTCTCATAAAGAAATATACTAGAAAAAGAAGTAATATCCACCAATTAGAAAGGTTTCCAGTGACATGTCGCAAAATATGATTTGACCAATAGATTTTCGTTCTCTAACTGTGTTTATATGTGACGTTATGTACCCGGTTGAAAACTTGTAATTACCGGTACTTGCAAAATTTGTGACGCTAGTACCCGGTCAAAATTTTGTGTAAAATACATAAAGGTGTGTGTAAAACAATAACTATGTATCAAACGTAGAAGCACTGTATTACCGCCGCGTGTCTCGATACGCAAGTGTACGAACTGGTAAAAATTCTCTCGGTTAATCAATCCTTTCTCACCCCTCTGGATCATCAAGAATTATGATGACGTGAACAACTTATTCTGGACCACAACGTGTCTCGAATGTGACGAAATGGAAGTGCACGATCCCAAGACGTTTAAAGAAAAACGCAGTGTGTTTAACCCCGTCTTGATGACGTGAACAAGATTTTCTGGACCACAAAGCGTCTCGAATGTGACGAAATGAATGTTGCGAACCTATTGAAAGTAAGACGTTTAAAGAAAAACGCAGTGTGTTTAACCCCGTCTTGGCCTTTTTCCGCCTCTGGAACGTTTTAGTCGTTATTTTCCATGTCATGGTAGTGATTACGTATGTTGCCTACATGACAGAGGGCAATAATACGGTGGACTGGGGTTTTTCTTTCGAATATTTACAACAAACCAGAATAAGATTCGTGCCCATGGGTTTTATTCCATCTTTATTACCGTTACGGGTCTGTTAGCCATGAGGGTGGTGCTCCAGATCTGGCTCTTTGGCTTAAGACTGTATAAGGATATCTGGATGGCCGTTGGCGTCTTTTGTCGCTTAGTATGGCACACACTCTTCTTTGGCCTCTTTGTCGCGATTATTTATTTATCTCCTGACGGGTCTGCCTTATTTGGATCTTGGAGTAGCATGTTACCAGGTGGTGGCAAAGACGGGTCGGTTTTATCGATGGGTTTAATCTATCTTTTCGTTTACTCTATCCCCGTATTAGCCGCTGCTTTGATGCGTGCGCTTTGTCCTAACGCGATATGCGGAATCCGTGTCGTGAATGCGCTGGATGGCACGAGTCGTCAATATGTCGGACGCAATACTGCCCAGCCATGGAAAGATTACTCGCGCTATTCTCTATCCTGGTACTTTATCTTCTTATGCAAGTTTCTCTTCGCGTTGTAACTCATGATCCGTCCATTAATGGCACCATCCATTGATATTTACGGCCTCTCAGTGGATGAGAATGGCGTTTTCCAATCCGGTCACAATATTCTCTTTATCTTCGTTTTATGGGCACCGATATTCGTTGTCTACATGTACGATACGCAGATTTGGTTTATCGTTATCAATTTATTGGCGGGTTAATTATGGGAAAACGAATGCATATCGGGCACTACGTGGGTTTAGCCCAATTGAAACGGGGGATGGCCCGTGCGCCGCAATTATTTGATGAAAAGGTCGTGTCGCAAACGACGCGGAAACCGCCAACGGACCGTAAGACGCCCGTGTCGGGTGGAACTGAAGTGGAGGAATTACGGCATCGCGATGTCGTGCGGTTACGATTTGCCCTCATTTGGAATCAGGTGGTGGATAATTTTCGCTTAAACGACTTATTAGATGATCGGGAAACGGTGATTTTACAGTACCATATTTTAAAGAAAGGGGACCGTATTCAGGAACCAATCTTTCTCCTCGCTGGAAAACTCGCCAAAGCCATTGAAACTGCGTCAAACGCACAACCCCATAAATACGATACCCCCACCTTAATCAAGTGAGTGTATTAGGTGGCATCTTTTTGCTTCCCTTGGTTTTCGGTCTCCTTGGAGGCTGGTCGGTGCTCAAATGTTTTACGTTTAGTGTCTCGATGCTCTTGGGGTTTAATGCCATTGTCCAGTATGGACTTGCTTTCCATGGCTTTTGTGGATTCAACGTGGTCATGTGGAGTCCCATTGTGACGCTGGGGTTTCTTATGGACATGGTGGTGGGCTTGTATCTCGTCGTGCCGCACTTTTTGCTCTCGTTGTTGCCCTTTATGCGGATTCTCCAGACTCGAGCCATGTATAATGGTGGCTTTTCACGGGCTTTAAGTTCCGGCTCGGAAGTTGCGGCGTCTTTATGTCTTTTACTTGGTCTTTTGGGCGGGTTTCTCCATGGCTTTCTCACGTCGTTTGTCTATACGCTTGGCTACGTGAACGACTCAAGCGATGCGTTTGTCAATCGGTCATTTTATTACTTTGTCAAGGCGACGCTGCCTTCGAATGGGTCGGAAATGCTCCATTTCATGGCCAAAGGTTACGTTCAAGCTACGTGCGCCGGCATGAGCATTGTGGGCATTGGGTTGTCGCTTTTATTGGGCCGAATGGTCGGCCGTCGAGGGAATATGGCGCTTGGTGGCACGCTCATGCTCGTTTCCCTCGGGCTCAACTTTATTCCTCATACGATTGTCTTGCTCGTCTCGTTTGGCCTCGCTGCCATGGGCGCTGCGATCATTGCCATGAATTATCTCCTTTATAGTTATGAGATTTGCACAAAAGGGTGGCGAGGCAAGAGCGTGACCATCTTTTGGCTTGGTTCGATGCTCGGGTGGCTTGTTTTCTCGTTACTCATGGCGAATGTAAATGCCACGACAATTAGTCAGAACTTTGGCAATGAGCCGAGTCAAACGTGGCGATTGCAGCCGCTTTTCTTCCAGCCTGCTTTGGTCTTGGCGTTCTTTGGGATCTTGTGGTTTGTCCCGGAAAGTCCCGTGTGGCTATTGGCGCATCACCACGACCAAGCAGCCCAGCAAGTGCTTGTGCGTCTTCGTCGACGACAGAATGTAACGCCCGAATTGACCATCATTCAAGCGGAATTGACCCAACGCACCCGGGAGCAGCACGTAGGCTTTCGTTTGTCGCTGGTGGTGGCGTTGCAAGCGACGTTTGGGCTGGTCATGTCGCAATCGATCTTGGTCCGACGGAAGCTCCAAGTTCGTGCTCAAGATAATGGTGCAGCCAATAATTATTGGCAAGTGTATTTTGCCTTGTGTTGTGCCACGGGGTTTGCGTTTGGGAGCTTCTTGGTGGACAATGTGCGACGGAAGACGATCTTAAAAGAGTTTTTACCCTTTGTCGCCTTGATTGCGTTTACGTGTGGCATTGTGGGGGCCGTGTCGCCACCGGATGGCGGCTTTCTGCAAGCGCTTTTGTGCTTATTGTACATTGGCGCAGGGTTGAGTTTAATGAGTGTCACGTGGCTCGCAGCGCTCGAGATGTTTCCTGCTTCGCGACGTCCCGTCTTTTGGACGCTCTCGCTTAGTGTGTTTTACAGTGTCCAGGTCGTCATTTATCTCTTCAAGCCGTCATTTGCGCTCTCGAGTTTTCTCTTGGCGGGTTCATGTGGTCTCTTGACAATGGTCTTGTTTCTCTTTTGTGCGAGCACGAAATTGGGTGCGATCCAGACCAAGAGCGAAAAGAAATTCCAGCGTTCGATGCGTCAAGAAACGCTTGCTCAACCTTTGGAGGCCACGGAAACAGTCCCAGTGGATGAAGGACAGCAACAGCAACGACGCATTGCAACGACTGCGGCAGCAATGAATCGATCAGGGGGCATGGCGTATAACCCGGCGTCGTCAGCAGTGACGGTGGATGTTGGAAGCACGCGAGGATTGAATACGAGTGGCCCTGCGGCTCAAGCTCAAGCGAATGGTGCGCAATTTGGCTTGAAGGGAGGAGGTGGAAAGGCCACTGGAAGTGAGTGTAGTTTTCGACGACTGGAAAGTCCCGAGGAACAAGCGACGCCCGAAACGAGACGAGAGCTCCAGTATGGACTGAGTACGGGCTTGAGTCGACAAGAGAGTGCTTTATCGACCGAGGTCCCGCGTGTTGCGGCTCGTCAAGGACTTTTGACGTCGCATTTGTCATCGACGTTTGACTTTGAAGCGGAATTGGAAGACGAACATTTGGAAGATTTACGACAAGGACAAATCTCGTACCCTCGTGGCCAACCACGCTCTGTCTCGTTCCTGCAATCACAGCAGTACCCGGATGCAGACTTGCTTGCCGAGACACGGTCACGACGATTGTAGAGAGAGAGAGAGAGGAGAGAGGAGTTTATGTGGCTAAAGGGACGAGAAAGCGCGAATCAAAGCCAGACATGGCACTTGGCAGGCCTAGAAAACATCCGATGCATAGTAGAACGAGTTTGGTTTTTTATTACAAAGTATTTGATTACAGCATATGAATGTGCAGGCGGCTCAATTTCGCATTCCTCCCAATTCAGTATTCAACCGCGTATTAATAATACGTAACTTTAAACATACTTTTTTTATAACCGGGTACATAACGTCACATATTTTCCATGTGCACCGTCACATATTTTTCGGGTACGTAACGTCACATATTTTCATTTAAGTTTTCAGGTCATAATCGACGACAGCAATTTTGACAGGTTTTGTAGTACCGTGGAAATATACCCCAGTTTTTCGGTCAAGTACGAAATTTGAAAAACGTTTAAAGTATGTAAATGTTGCTGCAAATCACCTAGGAAAAAAATTGAAAAGGCGGCTAACGCCGCCTACATTAATATTTCGTATACAACATTATATAGCAACTATGTAGTACGGAAATAGCTCTATAAAACCTTGTCAAGGACGTTTTCGGCGTTGTGGCACTCGTTTTCATTTAAAACGAGGAAACATGCGAACCAAAAAAAAAACTGCAATATTCAACAGACGGGGCATAGCAGGTCAGACGGGGCATCAAAAATGATTACTAAACACATATGCTTTTCTGTCGATATCCCTATTTTTGACTACAATAATTGAAAAAAACTTGTATATTTTGATGATTTATGAAAAAATAATTTTTAAAACTAAATAACTCCTCCAATTTTATATTCTCACCGAATCTGACTTTATATTCGAGATCAGCGTGATCGAATTAGGGGGGGTACCTGTTGATTCCGTGTAATTCGGCTTCGTTTTGATTTTGATTTTTTTCTGGGCACTTTTTGAATCCAAGGTGACGACTAGATGTACCTAGTGAATTCAACGGAGATTCTGGGAGCAAGAAATAAAAACAAGCCACTTCGTCAATTCGCGTCCGATCATAGCACATATGGTACTCGTTTGAACGTGCCGTTTCACGAGGATTCCAAATCCGTCGTCTCGTCAGAAATCCGAGCAATATTGACGCCGCAAATTCGTGTTAAAGTTGGACGGGCAATCATTTCGAGACAATTTGACCCCATTTTAGTCGATTTTTCGGCACATTTTTTAGCCGCTTCGAAAAACTAATAAAATCTCGCCGAATCTGATTACACTACGTGAAAGAGCGTCAAAAACTACCTCTAGAACGGTCCAGTCCGATATCCAAAAAGATCTGCTTCATGGATTTGCAAGGGAAAATAAGGTGAAAATTTGCAAAAATTCAACTGATTTTTTGCCGTTTTTGAGGCACGAGAAATGGCATATCTCCAAAAATACTGCTCCGATTAAGCCAATTCTTTTTTTAAAAGTTGAGTACGCACGAGTTCTACATGCTCCGCTATAGTCATCCGACCAGATGTTTTTTGCGGCTTCAAAAAGTACATTTATGTGTTAAATTTTTATTATTGTCAAATTCACGTTTTTGCTCCGCTTCGAAAAACTAATGAAATCTCGCCGAATCTGATTACACCACGTGAACGAGCGTCAAAAACTACCCCTAGAACTTTCCCGTCACATATCCTGACGTATCTGCTTCATATATGTAAAAGGGAAAATATGGTGAAAAGTTGTCCAAATGTTAACGAAAATTGTTGCGATTTCTTACCAATTTTGACGCACGAAAAATGGCATATCTCCATAAGTACTGCTCCGATTGATCCAATTTTTTTTTAAAAGTTGCGTACGCACTAGTTCTAGATGCTCAGCTATAGTCATCCGGCCAGATGTTTTTCTCGGCTTCAGAAAGTACATTTATGTGTAAAAAAATGCACTTTTTTGAAGAAAACGTTTTGGCTAATAACTTTTAAACTAGACGTCGTACGCTTGCTGGCATTGCAAATTCGGAATCAGCGTAAAATTTCCCATCTGGTATGACCCAAGTACATCCGTGTTAAAGAAAGGACAACCCTAATATCGAATTTCATAAAAAGTACATGTGGTACATAGAATACGACTTCACCACGTTAAAAAGCACAAAAAACTACGTCTAGAATACCCGGTTACAAAGTCGAGACAACTCGGTTTTTGAGGTTTTTTATCGATAAAGTAGGTTTTATAAATTTTGAAAGGTTTCTAGTTGCGTGTCGCAGAATGTGATTTCATAAATCGATTCAGCGTTCCAAACTACCCCTAGAACAGTGGCGGGGTTAGGTGTAGATACTCTGGGTGTCTCATAAAGAAATATATTAGAAAAAAGTAATATTCACCAATTAGAAAGGTTTGCAGTGACATGTCGCAAAATATGATTTGACCAATGGATTTTCGTTTCTCTTACTGTGTTTGTACATGTAAAATATGTGACGTCATGTATCCGGTTGAAAACTTGTAATTACCGGTACTTGCAAAATATGTGACGCTAGTACCCGGTCAAAATTGTGTGTAAAATATATAAAGTTATGTGTAAAACAATAACTATGTATCAAACGTAGAAGCACTGTATTACCGCCGCGTGTCTCGATACGAAAGTGTACGAACCGGTATGAATTCTCTCGGGTAATCAATCCTTTCTCACCCCTCTGGATCATCAAGAATTATGATGACGTGAACAACTTCTTTTGGACCACAACGTGTCTCGAATGTGACGAAATGGAAGTGCACGATTTCAAGACGTTTAAAGAAAACGCAGTGTGTTTAACCCCGTCTTGGCCTTTTTCCGCCTCTGGAACGTTTTAGTCGTTATTTTCCATGTCATTGTAGTGATTACGTGAAGGCGGAAGGTGGTGAAATTGTCGAAGTGTATCGGTATGAATTGCCTGGGAATCCAATTCTCGGTGAAGGCAAGCCTGAGAATCAAAACGTCGCGCTTCCGTTCACTCGTGGCGAGTATCTCCAGACGATTGACATGAATCAAGAACATTATCTCGAAGAATGTCTCAAGATGCCCAATTTCCTCGCCACAGCGACCAAAACGAATGAAGAAGTGACGGTTTTAGGCATGAAAGAGCACGTTCACGGGTCGTGCGTCGTCGTTGGCCCGCTTTATGACACTCCAAGAGCTCGTGTTTGTCACGTTAACCCAGCGGGTCCTGGCGAAACCTTTACGGTCTCGGATGCATTATGGGCACCCAGATGTGTTTGAAAAATCCTTTGTCATTACGTCAGGTGGGGTCTCGAAAGCGAGTAAAGGGATTAATCTATCCGAAGATGTCTTTAGTGGCTATAATGTCACGTTACGAGGAGGGTTAGTGACGCATATCGAGTTTATTCAATGTGGTAAAGGTCGTGACGTGACTTTGAGTCAAATCAATGCTTTTGAAGCGAAATTATCGAATGGATGTGCGGAAAGTTGCTTGAGTCGCGAAGGCCATCGGTTGACGGCGTCGTTGGATTTTCCACGCTTGAATTCCATGTTTTATGGCCACTTTGGCTTTTACATTTGCAATGCGTTGACTGTCTTGTGTGTCTATGTCTATGCTTATTGCAAATTGTACGTGGCCACGCATACTCAAGTCCAGTTGTTGGCCATTACAACGTCCGGGAGTCTTCAAGCGCTTGCGAGTGTCCTGACGACGCAATATTTGCTGCAATTTGGCATGCTCACGACGTTGCCCTTGTTTGCCACTTTGCTTGTGGAATTTGGCTTGAAACAAGCGACTCTCAAGGTGGTGGAACTCTTGTCAACGCTTGGCATTGTCTTTTATGTCTTTTTAACCGGCACGAAAGCGCATTTCTACGACGTGGCATTGATTCGTGGCGGTTCCAAGTATCGTGGCACGGGGCGAGGGTTCTCGATTACACGGGATCCCATGGTTAATTTCTTTAAAGAATATGGAGTCTCGCACTTTCGAAAAGCAGTGGAATTGATTGGGATCATGATGTTGTTTGGCATCTACGGGACGTTTGATCTCGGCTCTGGTGCGTTAGAAACGTATTGTAAGACGGCAAGTTTCGATTGTGACGCTCAGCCCGATCAGATTCCCGCTCGGATTCGAGCTTTAGCTGCTTATAGTCGTCAGTCGCAGAGTTTTGGCATTGCTGCCTTTGCTGTCTTGTTCCTTGGAGCGTGTTGGTTGATGGCGCCGTTTATCTTTAATACAGATGGATTGGTGTTTCAGAAGTCGAAAGTGGATATTGCTCACTGGTTTCTAATGGACATGGTGGTGGGCTTGTTTCTCGTCGTGCCGCTCTTTTTGCTCTCGTTGTTGCCCTTTATGCGGATTCTCCAGACTCGAGCCATGTATAATGGTGGCTTTTCACGGGCTTTAAGTTCCGGCTCGGAGGTTGCGGCGTCTTTGTGTCTTTTACTTGGTCTTTTGGGCGGGTTTCTCCATGGCTTTCTCACGTCGTTTGTCTATACGCTTGGCTACGTGAACGACTCAAGCGATGCGTTTGTCAATCGTTCATTTTATTACTTTGTCAAGACGACGTTGCCTTCGAATGGGTCGGAAATGCTCCATTTCATGGCCAAAGGCTACGTTCAAGCTACGTGTGCCGGCATGAGCATTGTGGGCATTGGGTTGTCGCTTTTATTGGGCCGAATGGTTGGCCGTCGAGGGAATATGGCGCTTGGTGGCACGCTCATGCTCGTTTCCCTCGGGCTCAACTTTATTCCTCATACGATTGTCTTGCTCGTCTCGTTTGGCCTCGCTGCCATGGGCGCTGCGATCATTGCCATGAATTATCTCCTTTATAGTTATGAGATTTGCACAAAAGGGTGGCGAGGCAAGAGCGTGACCATCTTTTGGCTTGGTTCGATGCTCGGGTGGCTTGTTTTCTCGTTACTCATGGCGAATGTAAATGCCACGACAATTAGTCAGAACTTTGGCAATGAGCCGAGTCAAACATGGCGATTGCAGCCGCTTTTCTTCCAGCCTGCTTTGGTCTTGGCGTTCTTTGGGATCTTGTGGTTTGTCCCGGAAAGTCCCGTGTGGCTATTGGCGCATCACCACGACCAAGCAGCCCAGCAAGTGCTTGTGCGTCTTCGTCGACGACAGAATGTAACGCCCGAATTGACCATCATTCAAGCGGAATTGACCCAACGCACCCGGGAGCAGCACGTAGGCTTTCGTTTGTCGCTGGTGGTGGCGTTGCAAGCGACGTTTGGGCTGGTCATGTCGCAATCGATCTTGGTCCGACGGAAGCTCCAAGTTCGTGCTCAAGATAATGGTGCAGCCAATAATTATTGGCAAGTGTATTTTGCCTTGTGTTGTGCCACGGGGTTTGCGTTTGGGAGCTTCTTGGTGGACAATGTGCGACGGAAAACGATCTTAAAAGAGTTTTTACCCTTTGTTGCCTTGATTGCGTTTACGTTTGGCATTGTGGGGGCCGTGTCGCCACCGGATGGCGGCTTTCTGCAAGCGCTTTTGTGTTTATTGTACATTGGCGCAGGGTTGAGTTTAATGAGTGTCACGTGGCTCGCAGCGCTCGAGATGTTTCCTGCTTCGCGACGTCCCGTCTTTTGGACGCTCTCGCTTAGTGTTTTCTACAGTGTCCAGGTCGTCATTTATCTCTTCAAGCCGTCGTTTGCGCTCTCGAGTTTTCTCGTAGCGGGGTCATGTGGTCTCTTGACAATGGTCTTGTTTCTCTTTTGTGCGAGCACGAAATTGGGTGCGATCCAGACCAAGAGCGAAAAGAAATTCCAGCGTTCGATGCGTCAAAAAACGCTTGCTCAACCTTTGGAGGCCACGGAAACAGTCCCAGTGGATGAAGGACAGCAACAACAACGACGCATTGCAACGACTGCGGCAGCAATGAATCGATCGGGGGGCATGGCGTATAACCCGGCGTCGTCAGCAGTGACGGTGGATGTTGGAAGCACGCGAGGATTGAATACGAGTGGCCCTGCGGCTCAAGCTCAAGCGAATGCTGCGCAATTTGGCTTGAAGGGAGGAGGTGGAAAGGCCACTGGAAGCGAGTGTAGTTTTCGACGACTGGAAAGTCCCGAGGAACAAGCGACGCCCGAAACGAGACGAGAGCTCCAGTATGGACTGAGTACGGGCTTGAGTCGACAAGAGAGTTCTTTATCGACCGAGGTCCCGCGTGTTGCGGCTCGTCAAGGACTTTTGACGTCGCATTTGTCATCGACGTTTGACTTTGAAGCGGAATTGGAAGACGAACATTTGGAAGATTTACGACAAGGACAAATCTCGTACCCTCGTGGCCAACCACGCTCTGTCTCGTTCCTGCAATCACAGCAGTACCCGGATGCAGACTTGCTTGCCGAGACACGGTCACGACGATTGTAGAGAGAGAGAGGAGAGAGGAGAGAGGAGAGAGGAGAGGAGTTGATGAGGCTAAGGGGACGAGAAAGCGGAAATCAAAGCCAGACTTGGCACTTGGCAGGCCTAAAAAACATCCGATGCATAGTAGAACGAGTTTGTTTTAGTATTTGATTACAGCATATGAATGTGCACTTAAAAAATTTTCAACCGCGTATTAATACGTAACTTTAAACATACTTTTTTTATACCGGGTACATATTTTCCATGTGCACCGTCACATATTTTTCATTTAACCGGGTACGTAACGTCACATATTTTCATGTACCTCCTTAAGTTTTCAGGTGGCCCTTGTCATAATCGACGACAGCAATTTTGACAGGTTTTGTAGTACCGTGGAAATATACCCCATTTTTTCGGTCAAGTACGAAATTTGAAATACGTGTAAAGTATGTAAATGTTACTGCAAATCACATAGGAAAAACGTTTAAAGTATGTAAATGTTGCTGCAAATCACCTAGGAAAAAAATTGAAAAGGCGGATAACGCCGCCTACACGCATATTTCGTATACCACATTATATAGCAACTATGTAGTACGGAAATAGCTCTATAAAACCTTGTCAAGGACGTTTTCGGCGTTGTGGCTCTCGTTTTCATTTAAAACGAGGAAACATGCGAACCAAAAAAAATACTGCAATATTCAACAGACGGGGCATAGAAGGTCAGACGGGGCATCAAAAATGATTACTAAACACATATGCTTTTCTGTCGATATCACTATTTTTGACTACAATAATTGAAAAAAACTTGTATTTTTTGATAATTTATGAAAAAATAATTTTTAAAACTAAATAACTCCTCCAATTTTATACTCTCACCGAATCTGACTTTATATTCGAGATCAGCGTGATCGAATTAGGGGGGGCACCTGTTGATTCCGTGTAATTCGGCTCCGTTTTGATTTTGATTTTTTTCTGGGCACTTTTTGAATCCAAGGTGACGACTAGATGTACCTAGTGAATTCAACGGAGATTCTGGGAGCAAGAAATAAAAACAAGCCACTTCGTCAATTCGCGTCCGATCATAGCAAATATGGTACTCGTTTAAACGTGCCGTTTCACGAGGATTCCAAATCCGTCGTCTCGTCAGAAATCCGAGCAATATTGACGCCGCAAATTCGTGTTAAAGTTGGACGGGCAATCATTTCGAGACAATTTGACCCCATTTTAGTCGATTTTTCAGCACATTTTTGAACCGCTTCGAAAAACTAATAAAATCTCGCCGAATCTGATTACACCACGTGAAAGAGCGTCAAAAAGTACACCTAGAACGGTCCCGTCCGATATCCAAAAAGATCTGCTTCATGGATTTGCAAGGGAAAATAAGGTGAAAATTTGCAAAAATTCAACTGATTTTTTGCCATTTTTGAGGCACGAAAAATGCCATATCTCCAAAACGACTGCTCCGATTAAGCCAGATTTTTTTTTAAAAGTTGCGTACGCACGAGTTCTACATGCTCCGCTATAGCCACCCGACCAGATGTTTTTTGCGGCTTCAAAAAGTGCATTTATGTGTGAAATTTTTACTATTGTCAAATTCACGTTTTTGCTCCGCTTCGAAAAACTAAAGAAGTCTCGCCGAATCTGATTACACCACGTGAAAGAGCGTCAAAATCTACCCCTAGAACGGTCCCGTCACAAATCCTGACATATCTGCTTCATGTATGTAAAAGGGAAAATATGGTGAAAAGTTGTCCAAATGTTAACGAAAATTGTTGCGATTTCTTACCAATTTTGACGCACGAAAAATGGCATATCTCCATAAGTACTGCTCCGATTGATCCAATTTTTTTTTAAAAGTTGCGTACGCACTAGTTCTAGATGCTCAGCTATAGTCATCCGGCCAGATGTTTTTCTCGGCTTCAGAAAGTACATTTATGTGTAAAAAAATGCACTTTTTTGAAGAAAACGTTTTGGCTAATAACTTTTAAACTAGACGTCGTACGCTTGCTGGCATTGCAAATTCGGAATCAGCGTAAAATTTCCCATCTGGTATGACCCAAGTACATCCGTGTTAAAGAAAGGACAACCCTAATATCGAATTTCATAAAAAGTACATGTGGTACATAGAATACGACTTCACCACGTTAAAGAGCACAAAAGACTACGTCTAGAACACCCGGTTACAAAGTCGAGACAACTCGTTTTTTTAGGTTTTTTTATCGATAAAGTAGGTTTTATAAATTTTGAAAGGTTTCTAGTTGCGTGTCGCAGAATGTGATTTCATAAATCGATTCAGCGTTAAAAACTACCCCTAGAACAGTGGCGGGGTTAGGTGTAGATACTCTGGGTGTCTCATAAAGAAATATATTAGAAAAAGAAATAATATCCACCAATTAGAAAGGTTTTCAGTGACATGTCGCAAAATATGATTTGACCAATGGATTTTCGTTTCTCTTACTGTGTTTGTACATGTAAAATATGTGACGTCATGTATCCGGTTGAAAACTTGTAATTACCGGTACTTGCAAAATATGTGACGCTAGTACCCGGTCAAAATTGTGTGTAAAATATATAAAGTTATGTGTAAAACAATAACTATGTATCAAACGTAGAAGCACTGTATTACCGCCATACGAAAGTGTACGAACCGGTATTAATTCTCTTCTCACCCCTCAGGATCATCAAGATACGAAGAATTATGATGACGTGAACAACTTCTTTTGGACCACAACGTGTCTCGAATGTGACGAAATGGAAGTGCACGATTTCAAGACGTTTAAAGAAAAACGCAGTGTGTTTAACCCCGTCTTGGCCTTTTTCCGCCTCTGGAACGTTTTAGTCGTTATTTTCCATGTCATGGTAGTGATTATGTGAAGGCGAAAGGTGGTGAAATTGTCGAAGTTTATCGGTACCCGGGAATCCAATTTTCGGTGAAGGCAAGCCTGAGAATCAAAATGTCGCGCTTCCGTTCACTCGTGGCGAGTATCTCCAGACCATTGACATGAATCAAGAACATTATCTCGAAGAATGTCTCAAGATGCCCAATTTCCTCGCCACAGCGACCAAAACGAATGAAGAAGTGACGGTTTTAGGCATGAAAGAGCACGTTTTCATGGGTCGTGCGTCGTCGTTGGCTCGCTTTATGACACTCCAAGAGCTCGTGTTTGTCACGTTAACCCAGCGGGTCTTGGCGAAACCTTTACGGTCTCGGATGCATTATGGACACCCGGATGTGTTTGAAAAATCCTTTGTCATTACGTCAGGTGGGGTCTCGAAAGCGAGTAAAGGGATTAATCTCTCGGAAGATGTCTTTAGTGGCTATAATGTCACGTTACGAGGAGGGTTAGTGACGCATATCGAGTTTATTCAATGTGGTAAAGGTCGTGACGTGACTTTGAGTCAAATCAATGCTTTTGAAGCGAAATTATCGAATGGATGTGCCGAAAGTTGCTTGAGTCGCGAAGGCCATCGGTTGACGGCGTCGTTGGATTTTCCACGCTTGAATTCCATGTTTATGGCCACTTTGGCTTTTACATTTGCAATGCGTTGACTGTCTTGTGTGTCTATGTCTATGCTTATTGCAAATTGTACGTGGCCACGCATACTCAAGTCCAGTTGTTGGCCATTACAACGTCCGGGAGTCTTCAAGCGCTTGCGAGTGTCCTGACGACGCAATATTTGCTGCAATTTGGCATGCTCACGACGTTGCCCTTGTTTGCCACTTTGCTTGTGGAATTTGGCTTGAAACAAGCGACTCTCAAGGTGGTGGAACTCTTGTCAACGCTTGGCATTGTCTTTTATGTCTTTTTAACCGGCACGAAAGCGCATTTCTACGACGTGGCATTGATTCGTGGCGGTTCCAAGTATCGTGGCACGGGGCGAGGGTTCTCGATTACACGGGATCCCATGGTTAATTTCTTTAAAGAATATGGAGTCTCGCACTTTCGAAAAGCAGTGGAATTGATTGGGATCATGATGTTGTTTGGCATCTACGGGACGTTTGATCTCGGCTCTGGTGCGTTAGAAACGTATTGTAAGACGGCAAGTTTCGATTGTGACGCTCAGCCCGATCAGATTCCCGCTCGGATTCGAGCTTTAGCTGCTTATAGTCGTCAGTCGCAGAGTTTTGGCATTGCTGCCTTTGCTGTCTTGTTCCTTGGAGCGTGTTGGTTGATGGCGCCGTTTATCTTTAATACAGATGGATTGGTGTTTCAGAAGTCGAAAGTGGATATTGCTCACTGGTTTCTAATGGACATGGTGGTGGGCTTGTTTCTCGTCGTGCCGCTCTTTTTGCTCTCGTTGTTGCCCTTTATGCGGATTCTCCAGACTCGAGCCATGTATAATGGTGGCTTTTCACGGGCTTTAAGTTCCGGCTCGGAGGTTGCGGCGTCTTTGTGTCTTTTACTTGGTCTTTTGGGCGGGTTTCTCCATGGCTTTCTCACGTCGTTTGTCTATACGCTTGGCTACGTGAACGACTCAAGCGATGCGTTTGTCAATCGTTCATTTTATTACTTTGTCAAGACGACGTTGCCTTCGAATGGGTCGGAAATGCTCCATTTCATGGCCAAAGGTTACGTTCAAGCTACGTGTGCCGGCATGAGCATTGTGGGCATTGGGTTGTCGCTTTTATTGGGCCGAATGGTCGGCCGTCGAGGGAATATGGCGCTTGGTGGCACGCTCATGCTCGTTTCCCTCGGGCTCAACTTTATTCCTCATACGATTGTCTTGCTCGTCTCGTTTGGCCTCGCTGCCATGGGCGCTGCGATCATTGCCATGAATTATCTCCTTTATAGTTATGAGATTTGCACAAAAGGGTGGCGAGGCAAGAGCGTGACCATCTTTTGGCTTGGTTCGATGCTCGGGTGGCTTGTTTTCTCGTTACTCATGGCGAATGTAAATGCCACGACAATTAGTCAGAACTTTGGCAATGAGCCGAGTCAAACGTGGCGATTGCAGCCGCTTTTCTTCCAGCCTGCTTTGGTCTTGGCGTTCTTTGGGATCTTGTGGTTTGTCCCGGAAAGTCCCGTGTGGCTATTGGCGCATCACCACGACCAAGCAGCCCAGCAAGTGCTTGTGCGTCTTCGTCGACGACAGAATGTAACGCCCGAATTGACCATCATTCAAGCGGAATTGACCCAACGCACCCGGGAGCAGCACGTAGGCTTTCGTTTGTCGCTGGTGGTGGCGTTGCAAGCGACGTTTGGGCTGGTCATGTCGCAATCGATCTTGGTCCGACGGAAGCTCCAAGTTCGTGCTCAAGATAATGGTGCAGCCAATAATTATTGGCAAGTGTATTTTGCCTTGTGTTGTGCCACGGGGTTTGCGTTTGGGAGCTTCTTGGTGGACAATGTGCGACGGAAAACGATCTTAAAAGAGTTTTTACCCTTTGTCGCCTTGATTGCGTTTACGTGTGGCATTGTGGGGGCCGTGTCGCCACCGGATGGCGGCTTTCTGCAAGCGCTTTTGTGCTTATTGTACATTGGCGCAGGGTTGAGTTTAATGAGTGTCACGTGGCTCGCAGCGCTCGAGATGTTTCCTGCTTCGCGACGTCCCGTCTTTTGGACGCTCTCGCTTAGTGTGTTTTACAGTGTCCAGGTCGTCATTTATCTCTTCAAGCCGTCATTTGCGCTCTCGAGTTTTCTCGTAGCGGGGTCATGTGGTCTCTTGACAATGGTCTTGTTTCTCTTTTGTGCGAGCACGAAATTGGGTGCGATCCAGACTAAGAGCGAAAAGAAATTCCAGCGTTTGATGCGTCAAGAAACGCTTGCTCAATCTTTGGAGGCCACGGAAACAGTCCCAGTGGATGAAGGACAGCAACAGCAACGACGCATTGCAACGACTGCGGCAGCAATGAATCGATCAGGGGGCATGGCGTATAACCCGGCGTCGTCAGCAGTGACGGTGGATGTTGGAAGCACGCGAGGATTGAATACGAGTGGCCCTGCGGCTCAAGCTCAAGCGAATGGTGCGCAATTTGGCTTGAAGGGAGGAGGTGGAAAGGCCACTGGAAGTGAGTGTAGTTTTCGACGACTGGAAAGTCCCGAGGAACAAGCGACGCCCGAAACGAGACGAGAGCTCCAGTATGGACTGAGTACGGGCTTGAGTCGACAAGAGAGTGCTTTATCGACCGAGGTCCCGCGTGTTGCGGCTCGTCAAGGACTTTTGACGTCGCATTTGTCATCGACGTTTGACTTTGAAGCGGAATTTGAAGACGAACATTTGGAAGATTTACGACAAGGACAAATCTCGTACCCTCGTGGCCAACCACGCTCTGTCTCGTTCCTGCAATCACAGCAGTACCCGGATGCAGACTTGCTTGCCGAGACACGGTCACGACGATTGTAGAGAGAGAGAGGAGAAAGGAGTTGATGAGGCTGAAGGGACGAGAAAGCGGAAATCAAAGCCAGACTTGGCACTTGGCAGGCCTAAAAAACATCCGATGCATAGTAGAACGAGTTTGTTTTTTTATTACAAAGTATTTGATTACAGCATATGAATGTGCACTTAAAAAGTTTTCAACCGCGTATTAATACGTAACTTTAAACATACTTTTTTTATACCTGGTACATATTTTTCCATGTGCTCCGTCACATATTTTTCATTTAAGCGGGTACGTAACGTCACATATTTTCATGTACCGGTCCTTAAGTTTTCAGGTGGCCCTTGTCATAATCGACGACAGCAATTTTGACAGGTTTTGTAGTACCGTGGAAATATACCCCAGTTTTTCGGTCAAGTACGAAATTTGAAATACATGTAAAGTATGTAAATGTTACTGCAAATCACATAGGAAAAACGTTTAAAGTATGTAAATGTTGCTGCAAATCACCTAGGAAAAAAATTGAAAAGGCGGATAACGCCGCCTACACGCATATTTCGTATACCACATTATATAGCAACTATGTAGTACGGAAATAGCTCTATAAAACCTTGTCAAGGACGTTTTCGGCGTTGTGGCACTCGTTTTCATTTAAAACGAGGAAACATGCGAACCAAAAAAAAAACTGCAATATTCAACAGACGGGGCATAGCAGGTCAGACGGGGCATCAAAAATGATTACTAAACACATATGCTTTTCTGTCGATATCCCTATTTTTGACTACAATAATTGAAAAAAACTTGTATTTTTTGATAATTTATGAAAAAATAATTTTTAAAACTAAATAACTCCTCCAATTTTATATTCTCACCGAATCTGACTTTATATTCGAGATCAGCGTGATCGAATTAGGGGGGGTACCTGTTGATTCCGTGTAATTCGGCTTCGTTTTGATTTTGATTTTTTTCTGGGCACTTTTTGAATCCAAGGTGACGACTAGATGTACCTAGTGAATTCAACAGAGATTCTGGGAGCAAGAAATAAAAACAAGCCACTTCGTCAATTCGCGTCCGATCATAGCACATATGGTACTCGTTTAAACGTGCCGTTTCACGAGGATTCCAAATCCGTCGTCTCGTCAGAAATCCGAGCAATATTGACGCCGCAAATTCGTGTTAAAGTTGGACGGGCAATCATTTCGAGACAATTTGACCCCATTTTAGTCGATTTTTCAGCACATTTTTGAACCGCTTCGAAAAACTAATAAAATATCGCCGAATCTGATTACACCACGTAAAAGAGCGTCAAAAAGTACACCTAGAACGGTCCCGTCCGATATCCAAAAAGATCTGCTTCATGGATTTGCAAGGGAAAATAAGGTGAAATTTTGCAAAAATTCAACTGATTTTTTGCCATTTTTGAGGCACAAAAAATGCCATATCTCCAAAACTACTGCTCCGATTAAGCCAATTCTTTTTTTAAAAGTTGAGTACGCACAAGTTCTACATGCTCCGCTATAGTCACCCGACCAGATGTTTTTTGCGGCTTCAAAAAGTACATTTATGTGTGAAATTTTTACTATTGTCAAATTCACGTTTTTGCTCCGCTTCGAAAAACTAATGAAATCTCGCCGAATCTGATTACACCACGTGAAAGAGCGTCAAAACCTACCCCTAGAACTGTCCCGTCACATATCCTGACATATCTGCTTCATGTATGTAAAAGGGAAAATATGGTGAAAAGTTGTCCAAATGTTAACGAAAATTGTTGCGATTTCTTACCAATTTTGACGCACGAAAAATGGCATATCTCCATAAGTACTGCTCCGATTGATCCAATTTTTTTTTAAAAGTTGCGTACGCACTAGTTCTAGATGCTCAGCTATAGTCATCCGGCCAGATGTTTTTCTCGGCTTCAGAAAGTACATTTATGTGTAAAAAAATGCACTTTTTTGAAGAAAACGTTTTGGCTAATAACTTTTAAACTAGACGTCGTACGCTTGCTGGCATTGCAAATTCGGAATCAGCGTAAAATTTCCCATCTGGTATGACCCAAGTACATCCGTGTTAAAGAAAGGACAACCCTAATATCGAATTTCATAAAAAGTACATGTGGTACATAGAATACGACTTCACCACGTTAAAAAGCACAAAAAACTACGTCTAGAATACCCGGTTACAAAGTCGAGACAACTCGGTTTTTGAGGTTTTTTATCGATAAAGTAGGTTTTATAAATTTTGAAAGGTTTCTAGTTGCGTGTCGCAGAATGTGATTTCATAAATCGATTCAGCGTTCCAAACTACCCCTAGAACAGTGGCGGGGTTAGGTGTAGATACTCTGGGTGTCTCATAAAGAAATATATTAGAAAAAAGTAATATTCACCAATTAGAAAGGTTTGCAGTGACATGTCGCAAAATATGATTTGACCAATGGATTTTCGTTTCTCTTACTGTGTTTGTACATGTAAAATATGTGACGTCATGTATCCGGTTGAAAACTTGTAATTACCGGTACTTGCAAAATATGTGACGCTAGTACCCGGTCAAAATTGTGTGTAAAATATATAAAGTTATGTGTAAAACAATAACTATGTATCAAACGTAGAAGCACTGTATTACCGCCGCGTGTCTCGATACGAAAGTGTACGAACCGGTATGAATTCTCTCGGGTAATCAATCCTTTCTCACCCCTCTGGATCATCAAGAATTATGATGACGTGAACAACTTCTTTTGGACCACAACGTGTCTCGAATGTGACGAAATGGAAGTGCACGATTTCAAGACGTTTAAAGAAAACGCAGTGTGTTTAACCCCGTCTTGGCCTTTTTCCGCCTCTGGAACGTTTTAGTCGTTATTTTCCATGTCATTGTAGTGATTACGTGAAGGCGGAAGGTGGTGAAATTGTCGAAGTGTATCGGTATGAATTGCCTGGGAATCCAATTCTCGGTGAAGGCAAGCCTGAGAATCAAAACGTCGCGCTTCCGTTCACTCGTGGCGAGTATCTCCAGACGATTGACATGAATCAAGAACACTATCTCGAAGAATGTCTCAAGATGCCCAATTTCCTCGCCACAGCGACCAAAACGAATGAAGAAGTGACGGTTTTAGGCATGAAAGAGCACGTTCACGGGTCGTGCGTCGTCGTTGGCCCGCTTTATGACACTCCAAGAGCTCGTGTTTGTCACGTTAACCCAGCGGGTCTTGGCGAAACCTTTACGGTCTCGAATGCATTATGGGCATCCAGATGTGTTTGAAAAAATCCTTTGTCATTACGTCAGGTGGGGTCTCGAAAGCGAGTAAAGGGATTAATCTCTCGGAAGATGTCTTTAGTGGCTATAATGTCACGTTACGAGGAGGGTTAGTGACGCATATCGAGTTTATTCAATGTGGTAAAGGTCGTGACGTGACTTTGAGTCAAATCAATGCTTTTGAAGCGAAATTATCGAATGGATGTGCGGAAAGTTGCTTGAGTCGCGAAGGCCATCGCTTGACGGCGTCGTTGGATTTTCCACGCTTGAATTCTATGTTTTATGGTCACTTTGGCTTTTACATTTGCAATGCGTTGACTGTCTTGTGTGTCTATGTCTATGCTTATTGCAAATTGTACGTGGCCACACATACCCAAGTCCAGCTGTTGGCGATTACAACGTCCGGGAGTCTTCAAGCGCTTGCGAGTGTCCTGACGACGCAATATTTGCTGCAATTTGGCATGCTCACGACGTTGCCCTTGTTTGCCACGTTGTTTGTGGAATTTGGCTTGAAACAAGCGACTCTCAAGGTGGTGGAACTCTTGTCAACGCTTGGCATTGTCTTTTATGTCTTTTTAACCGGCACGAAAGCCCATTTCTACGACGTGGCATTGATTCGTGGCGGTTCCAAGTATCGTGGCACGGGGCGAGGGTTCTCGATTACACGGGATCCCATGGTGAATTTCTTTAAAGAATATGGAGTCTCACACTTTCGAAAAGCAGTGGAATTGATTGGGATCATGATGTTGTTTGGCATCTACGGGACGTTTGATCTCGGCTCTGGTGCGTTAGAAACGTATTGTAAGACGGCAAGTTTCGATTGTGACGCCCAGCCGGATCAAATTCCCGCTCGGATTCGAGCTTTAGCTGCTTATAGTCGTCAGTCGCAGAGTTTTGGCATTGCTGCCTTTGCCGTCTTGTTCCTTGGAGCGTGTTGGTTGATGGCGCCATTTATCTTTAATACAGATGGATTGGTGTTTCAGAAGTCAAAAGTGGATATTGCTCACTGGTTTGCATGGATGATGCGATCAAAGCGAGGAGAAGAAGAAGAAGAAGGAGAAAATGAAGGACAAGGAGAGGCTGGAAAGACTGGAAAGGATGGATGGGATGACTGGTGGCAAGCCGATGTCGACTTGATGCTGCCGTTGGGATTGATGGGGCGTTTGACGTATTGGATTCGGGAAATCCGGCATCCCTTGGCCATGTATTATGTCTTTTTGACCGAATTCTCGCTCGTCTGGTTCTTCTTGTTGTTTGGAGCCATGGGAATCACGTGGTTTGTCTTGTGGTGTGGCAATCGCATTCATCAATGTATAAGTAAACATCGACGCTTGAACTCACTGGCAATTCAAGGCATGTTGTA
This sequence comes from Sclerospora graminicola, assembly GCA_001887855.2. Lineage (NCBI taxonomy): Eukaryota > Oomycota > Peronosporomycetes > Peronosporales > Peronosporaceae > Sclerospora > Sclerospora graminicola. Next base: position 4,124 of record MIQA02018390.1, on the reverse strand, counting down.
TCTAGTGAGTGTTTTAGGTGGCATCTTTTTGCTTCCCTTGGTTTTAGGCCTCCTTGGCGGCTGGTCGGTGCTCAAATGTTTTACGTTTAGTGTCTCGATGCTCTTGGGGTTTAATGCCATTGTCCAATATGGATGCTTTTCATGGCTTTTGTGGATTCAACGTGGCCATGTGGAGTCCCATTGTGACGCTGGGGTTTCTTATGGACATGGTGGTGGGCTTATTTCTCGTCGTGCCGCTCTTTTTGCTCTCATTGTTGCCCTTTATGCGGATTCTCCAGACTCGAGCCATGTATAATGGTGGCTTTTCACGGGCTTTAAGTTCCGGCTCAGAAGTTGCGGCGTCTTTGTGTCTTTTACTTGGTCTTTTGGGCGGGTTTCTCCATGGCTTTCTCACGTCGTTTGTCTATACGCTTGGCTACGTGAACGACTCAAGCGATGCGTTTGTCAATCGGTCATTTTATTACTTTGTCAAGGCGACGCTGCCTTCGAATGGGTCGGAAATGCTCCATTTCATGGCCAAAGGTTACGTTCAAGCTACGTGCGCCGGCATGAGCATTGTGGGCATTGGGTTGTCGCTTTTATTGGGCCGAATGGTCGGCCGTCGAGGGAATATGGCGCTTGGTGGCACGCTCATGCTCGTTTCCCTCGGGCTCAACTTTATTCCTCATACGATTGTCTTGCTCGTCTCGTTTGGCCTCGCGGCCATGGGCGCTGCGATCATTGCCATGAATTATCTCCTTTATAGCTATGAGATTTGCACAAAAGGGTGGCGAGGCAAGAGCGTGACCATCTTTTGGCTTGGTTCGATGCTCGGGTGGCTTGTTTTCTCGTTACTCATGGCGAATGTAAATGCCACGACAATTAGTCAGAACTTTGGCAATGAGCCGAGTCAAACGTGGCGATTGCAGCCGCTTTTCTTCCAGCCTGCTTTGGTCTTGGCGTTCTTTGGGATCTTGTGGTTTGTCCCGGAAAGTCCCGTGTGGCTATTGGCGCATCACCACGACCAAGCAGCCCAGCAAGTGCTTGTGCGTCTTCGTCGACGACAGAATGTAACGCCCGAATTGACCATCATTCAAGCGGAATTGACCCAACGCACCCGGGAGCAGCACGTAGGCTTTCGTTTGTCGCTGGTGGTGGCGTTGCAAGCGACGTTTGGGCTGGTCATGTCGCAATCGATCTTGGTCCGACGGAAGCTCCAAGTTCGTGCTCAAGATAATGGTGCAGCCAATAATTATTGGCAAGTGTATTTTGCCTTGTGTTGTGCCACGGGGTTTGCGTTTGGGAGCTTCTTGGTGGACAATGTGCGACGGAAAACGATCTTAAAAGAGTTTTTACCCTTTGTCGCCTTGATTGCGTTTACGTGTGGCATTGTGGGGGCCGTGTCGCCACCGGATGGCGGCTTTCTGCAAGCGCTTTTGTGTTTATTGTACATTGGCGCAGGGTTGAGTTTAATGAGTGTCACGTGGCTCGCAGCGCTCGAGATGTTTCCTGCTTCGCGACGTCCCGTCTTTTGGACGCTCTCGCTTAGTGTGTTTTACAGTGTCCAGGTCGTCATTTATCTCTTCAAGCCGTCATTTGCGCTCTCGAGTTTTCTCGTAGCGGGGTCATGTGGTCTCTTGACAATGGTCTTGTTTCTCTTTTGTGCGAGCACGAAATTGGGTGCGATCCAGACCAAGAGCGAAAAGAAATTCCAGCGTTTGATGCGTCAAGAAACGCTTGCTCAACCTTTGGAGGCCACGGAAACAGTCCCAGTGGATGAAGGACAGCAACAGCAACGACGCATTGCAACGACTGCGGCAGCAATGAATCGATCAGGGGGCATGGCGTATAACCCGGCGTCGTCAGCAGTGACGGTGGATGTTGGAAGCACGCGAGGATTGAATACGAGTGGCCCTGCGGCTCAAGCTCAAGCGAATGGTGCGCAATTTGGCTTGAAGGGAGGAGGTGGAAAGGCCACTGGAAGTGAGTGTAGTTTTCGACGACTGGAAAGTCCCGAGGAACAAGCGACGCCCGAAACGAGACGAGAGCTCCAGTATGGACTGAGTACGGGCTTGAGTCGACAAGAGAGTGCTTTATCGACCGAGGTCCCGCGTGTTGCGGCTCGTCAAGGACTTTTGACGTCGCATTTGTCATCGACGTTTGACTTTGAAGCGGAATTTGAAGACGAACATTTGGAAGATTTACGACAAGGACAAATCTCGTACCCTCGTGGCCAACCACGCTCTGTCTCGTTCCTGCAATCACAGCAGTACCCGGATGCAGACTTGCTTGCCGAGACACGGTCACGACGATTGTAGAGAGAGAGAGGAGAGAGGAGAGAGGAGAGAGGAGAGGAGTTGATGAGGCTAAGGGGACGAGAAAGCGGAAATCAAAGCCAGACTTGGCACTTGGCAGGCCTAAAAAACATCCGATGCATAGTAGAACGAGTTTGTTTTTTTATTACAAAGTATTTGATTACAGCATATGAATGTGCACTTAAAAAGTTTTCAACCGCGTATTAATACGTAACTTTAAACATACTTTTTTTATACCGGGTACATATTTTCCATGTGCACCGTCACATATTTTTCATTTAACCGGGTACGTAACGTCACATATTTTCATGTACCGGTCCTTAACTTTTCAGGTGGCCCTTGTCATAATCGACGACAGCAATTTTGACAGGTTTTGTAGTACCGTGGAAATATACCCCATTTTTTCGGTCAAGTACGAAATTTGAAATACATGTAAAGTATGTAAATGTTACTGCAAATCACATAGGAAAAACGTTTAAAGTATGTAAATGTTGCTGCAAATCACCTAGGAAAAAAATTGAAAAGGCGGATAACGCCGCCTACACGCATATTTCGTATACCACATTATATAGCAACTATGTAGTACGGAAATAGCTCTATAAAACCTTGTCAAGGACGTTTTCGGCGTTGTGGCTCTCGTTTTCATTTAAAACGAGGAAACATGCGAACCAAAAAAAATACTGCAATATTCAACAGACGGGGCATAGAAGGTCAGACGGGGCATCAAAAATGATTACTAAACACATATGCTTTTCTGTCGATATCACTATTTTTGACTACAATAATTGAAAAAAACTTGTATATTTTGATGATTTATGAAAAAATAATTTTTAAAACTAAATAACTCCTCCAATTTTATATTCTCACCGAATCTGACTTTATATTCGAGATCAGCGTGATCGAATTAGGGGGGGTACCTGTTGATTCCGTGTAATTCGGCTCCGTTTTGATTTTGATTTTTTTCTGGGCACTTTTTGAATCCAAGGTGACGACTAGATGTACCTAGTGAATTCAACGGAGATTCTGGGAGCAAGAAATAAAAACAAGCCACTTCGTCAATTCGCGTCCGATCATAGCAAATATGGTACTCGTTTAAACGTGCCGTTTCACGAGGATTCCAAATCCGTCGTCTCGTCAGAAATCCGAGCAATATTGACGCCGCAAATTCGTGTTAAAGTTGGACGGGCAATCATTTCGAGACAATTTGACCCCATTTTAGTCGATTTTTCAGCACATTTTTGAACCGCTTCGAAAAACTAATAAAATATCGCCGAATCTGATTACACCACGTAAAAGAGCGTCAAAAAGTACACCTAGAACGGTCCCGTCCGATATCCAAAAAGATCTGCTTCATGGATTTGCAAGGGAAAATAAGGTGAAATTTTGCAAAAATTCAACTGATTTTTTGCCATTTTTGAGGCACAAAAAATGCCATATCTCCAAAACTACTGCTCCGATTAAGCCAATTTTTTTTTAAAAGTTGCGTACGCCCGAGTTCTACATGCTCCGCTATAGTCACCCGACCAGATGTTTTTTGCGGCTTCAAAAAGTACATTTATGTGTGAAATTTTTACTATTGTCAAATTCACGTTTTTGCTCCGCTTCGAAAAACTAATGAAATTTCGCCGAATCTGATTACACCACGTGAAAGAGCGGCAAAAACTACCCTAGAACTGTCCCGTCACATATCCTAACATATCTGCTTCATGTATGTAAAAGGGAAAATATGGTGAAAAGTTGTCCAAATGTTTAGGAAATTGTTGCGATTTCTTACCAATTTTGACGCACGAAAAATGGCATATCTCCATAACTACTGCTCCGATTGATCCA
>MIQA02018387.1:0-29358 GCA_001887855.2 Sclerospora graminicola | reverse complement strand
TCCACTTAGTGACTGTAGTACCGATCGTGATCGTGATCTCCATCATTCCGCCAGTGTCTGGGACTGGGCTTAACGATCATACTTGGCTGATTTCTCCACGTCGTGAATATCCGTTGGCCGCCACCTTTTCTTCTTAATCGTGATCAACCTTTTCCCACCCATCAACCGTCATATGTTGATGGGTGTCTATCGTCACCAATCAAACGGCCATGTGTGGTCCACTTCAGTCCCAATATTTTCCGATCGCTTTACCACACCTTCTCGTTAATTAATTCGCAAGTCACTTCACCACACATGCCAAGTTAAGTGACCTTGGCATCGCACTGTGTAAATAATAGAATGAAGCCATGACGTCTGCACGTGACTGTATTTGGCGTGGTCATGATTCGTCTTGTCTTCCGTCGTCTTCACTGCTGCCAACTGTTTGGGCGAAGTAAATTCCACCACAATATCTTTTACCCGCGGAATCCGGTGTTTGATACCATCGACAGCACGGTACAGGGTCATCAACTACTAAAGTCAGATCGACATAGATATACCGACCGACCATGCGGCAACGTATCTGATCAACGCTAAAACTTCGCCACGACTACTTTTAATCACATCGTCCACCGCTTTAGCCAGACCTTTAATCGTCATTTCGGATAATTTCACGTCACAAAGCTCCTTGATGGAGTCCAATCCCATTTCCTCACCCATTTTAAGAATAATTTCACCCACAGCAATACCAGCGAAGGGATCAAACATTAGTCCCGACTCCATCGTTTTAGTATACGACTATGTATACAGGAGAAGAATACGAGGTAAGTACACATGTTACTATACATATATACTCTACTGTACCGCAAAACATTAGTTGTATCCGACGTTTTGTTGTATCCGACGATAATATTTGTCCAATCAAAACACCCCATTCCAAAGCAGAAATCCTTTTGTTCTATCCGACAGAATGCACTCACTGACAGCCAATTTAAAAAATTGGTGGCTGCTGGCAACTCAACCTGCTGCCTACTCAACCCGCGCAACATTACCTACAACAGAACATCTACGAACGTTTAAGCCAGCCATATTGCGGAGATGAAGAACCTTTAGCTAATCCTAGGCGAAGAAGCTTATCATTTGATGGCAACCAGGATGGATACCACAAGGAAACATGGTCCAGCCAAGACGACATATCGGTGCATCCTGGAGGGCCAAATCGACCTCGCTCGTCGTCGGAAATACGGCGCGGAGAGGGACCACGATCTGTTGACGCTGGTCAGAGCAGCGAAGAAAATGAGAAGCGAGCTCGTCCGCTTAAAAGCTTCATGAAGAGGCAACAATTTCACATGCAGGCTCGCCACAAGCGCATTGAACTAACCAATCAGCAGTTGACTCCTGGCTATAAACCTGCTATCAACAGAAAGTCACTTGCTTTAATGGAAAACGGGCGTAAGAGTGATTTCATCGCGCGAATTGCAATGTATGCACTTCGGAAAGATTACGAGTTTGTAAAGAATAAGGAAGTCTGATCAACGGTAAGACCACTTGTATTTGCACTTGCTAAGGCTATTTGATCTTGTAACAATTGTCACCTATTCACATTATCAGGATCCGAATTGCACATTTAAGCCAGAAATCAATCAAATTAGTTCCAAGCGGAAACCTCGATCCATCACAGAACTTAGCCGCGGCGATCTGTTGCGTCGTGAGACAACTCAGCAGCTCATGAAGCTGAAAGTGGAACAAGAAGAGATGATAGCACTGACCTTCCGGCCTCAGTTGAACCGCGTGTCGGACCGCTACGAAGGTCGTCTCAAGATCCTCTCCAATCCCGATACGTATCTACAGCGCATTCAACAGAAAAGTGAAGCTCAAATTTTCAAGCAGCGTCAAGCCCTTCAAGAGAGAGAAATAGACGAGTTTGCCGAGTGCACGTTCAAGCTACAAATCATCCAAGCCCCACCATACGTTAAACGCATTGCAAAGAGTGTCTCTCTCAAGAAGGCATTCCGTGCGCAGCAGCAAGCTGCAGCTCGAGCGAGGGAGAAACCCGATTGGAAGTAGTAACAATATGGATTTATTTTTATTTTAATTGGTATTTTATTTAAAATCGGAGCTACTCCTAGTTACACTACACCTTTTCCCGGTCAAAAGTGGACTAGTTTCGAACCAAAGTTGGATTTTTAGGTTTTAGAAAAATGAGGTTTCATGCAATGTCAGATTCTTTAACAAGTAAAGTTGGATTATTTTGCGTACTTAGTGGAGACATAACTGTGTAGAACATTTTTAGATGCGCCGTGTCTACAAAAGGGCCAAAGACAAATGCGGCTCATTGTCCGGGGGGCTAAATCGCGTATTGACCGAGGTCATCGCGTAAGTTCTGTTCTTCCTCAAATTGCTCCGCTCTAGTCACTTCACCATTGTGCACGTAGGTGGAGCTCCCTAACTTTTTTGGGATGCGTATTTCGGCAATGCACTCACTAGCAAGCTTCTTAGAGATGCGCATGGGGTTGCAGCATAGTCGCGACGACAAAAAAGCCCAAGTGTAGTACCTTCAGCGATCTCCAGCACCCCTTTAAAGAAGTAGTCAATAAGAGCCGCTGCGTACACCTCTTCATCATGAGACCATGGACCACTGCGCCGAAAGGAGCGCTGCATAGGGCTCACACTCGGAGTGCCGGCTACACTGGCGCTTCCCATACTTGATATACTAGCCGTGCTAGTTTTACGCTCCCGTTTTAAAAGCATCTCAACCGGTATCAGAGGATCACTCTTTTGTGCTTCCTCATAAGCCAGACGCAGCTCAGTTATACGACTTTCTACTTCAAAAAGCGCTTCGGAGAAATCGCCATCTGAATTATCTGAAGTACATCCAGCAGCCTTGGAAACGTATCTGATGGAGCCAACGTTGTTCGGAAATATACATTCACCCATGCGCCGCGGCGCTAATTTCATAGATAGCTGCATTGGCGTGCAACGCAATTGTTGGCATAAGTAATGCACGATCCTCGTGCCTTCGGGTAGATCCAGCGACCCTTCCATGAAGCACTCGAACATCGTGGTGACAAACTCTTCTTTAGGGGACTCGAAACATGTACGAATGATTGTGGACTTTCCGTGTACAGGCATTGGTTTCCTTTTGCGGTCGTGATGCGTTAAGTTGCGGTGAGAACGAACAATTGCCGCAGCGTACTCCTCCTCAGCGCGAGACCATGGCAATCTGTGTACTCGCCTGTAAATCCCACTGACGGATATACTGCAGGCATGACGCGTCTAAAAATGTTGTACACAGTTATGTCTCCACTAAGTACGCAAAATAATCCAATAAAGAATCCGACATTGCATAAAACCTCATTTTTTCAAAACCTAAAAATCCAACTTTGGGTCGAAACTAGTCCAACTTTGACCGGGAAAAGGTGTAAATAGACCTACCTTTATTATATATCCTTGCACAAACGCTACATACAGCATTTATTTTTGTAAGTTACAATGTATGTATAAGCACATACTACATAAGTTTAACACAAAAATGATACCCCTAACCTGGAGACCAGTTACCGACCATCCCAGGTGTCAGTCACATTTGTCACACCTGTATCAACGTAGAGGAAATTGGCAAACAGACCCGAACTTATGGTCCTAAGTTCGCTAACAGACCCATTAGTCTTAGTAAATGCTTGATTGTGTAAAACTCGAGTTAATTATACGCACTACAGTAGTGTTGCCTGCGTAGTGTCACCCGCCTCGTCACTCGAGGTTGAGTGACTGTTGGCTGAAGAATTTCGGTCTACGTCTGTGCTTGATGGCGATAAAGTCGACGTAGAATTGCTTGACGACGAGTTTACACCTGTTCGCCACACAACATGCGCAAGTCAGCGTTTGAAATGCAAATAGTGAAACGTCAATACTTTCTCGCTCTCAAGGCATCTTTTAGAGACAAGAATTTGATGTTCTCTTGCTAAGTATCCACCTGGAGTGATAGAAGGCTGCAATGTCACTGGGCTGGTGAAGGCATGGACGGCACTGGAACGGGGATCGGGCTTGCGCTTGGACTCCCCGTCGCAGCGTCACAGCTTCCACAGTCTGTGCCGTAGATGCATTTGCCATCGGTACTAATGGCAAAGCCGTAGACTGTGTTTTGTGTCTTGACGTAGCATTGGCCACAATTGCAAGCGCCTTCTCCTGTACGAGCCCCCACTCCTGACCCGTTGCAGTGCAACCCGGAGCGCCACCTGGTCCAAAACCCTTTAGTTCCGTCGTGTAGCAGATTTCAGCGCATGTTGCTGCTTCCACTATACATAGACACAAAATTAGCATCCGTAGCGTCCTTTAAGGTGCATCCGTTTCTTTGCGTACCGGGCAGAAGCCAAGTCGCTTTGTTTGCAAGCAATGCCGTAAAGATGAGTCTTAAATTAAGACTCTTAATTGCGTGCTTCTCATGTAGCTTGGCTGTTGCCTGGTCATAAGTGAGAAGAAACTCCTATAGGACGTATTTTCGATATCGTATACTTGTACCATGTGCTTCTTCAGCTATAATTGACCCAAATACTAGGCCTATCGTTTCGAACATGGGACGTGAATGATTGTCATTTGGGTCTGTTAGTCGATGTCTGGGTCTGTTAACCAAACTCATTGGGTCTGTTAGCGAACTTATGACCTTAAGTTCGGGTCTGTTTGCCAATTTCCTCGCCAATTTCCTCATCAACCGTACCAGGCGTGACCTGACCGGCGACAGCTCCAGAACTTACGCGTTGAAAATTAAGTGTTGCCCCGAGTTTCGCTGGCGACTTTCCTACGTGTACAACGTGGCCTTGGTAACATCCCGAGACGCGCCCGATTCTCATATGTGAGAGTGTGAATGTCAGTAAATGAGCAGCCGCTTCACTTTCGAATCCAACCAAGTTGAGGAAACTGGGACCTCCAATCCCACAGTGTACAGAGTACCACTCAAGTTCTTTTTGTACTGTATACTGTAGTCAAACCACAGGTAACCTAAAAGCGACTGTGACCTGACCCGCGATCTGACCTTAAGTTTCGACCACACGAGCAACGGAATCTTACCGTAACGTTAGTTGTTTAGAATAAAGGTCTTCGTGGTCGATCGAGTCTTTTCGCAAGACAGAATGTGCAACTGGTGGTATTACATGTACAAGGCAACGTAAGCGCATAACGACCAAGATTAGAGAGTAGCATTTTATTCTCTAATAATGTCCACATCACGTGCAGGTGTAATAAACGAATTGAAGCTTGGGACGCCGTGGCACGATGCAGTATCTATCTTGTTGTGCAATCAGCTTGCTGGGTAGTCATAAAATAACAGCAGGCCTGAATAGCGTTTCATATCATAAGGTTCTAGTACTACCGGTAGTAAGGAGTAGCACCGATAAAGATTAGGAACCATCAGAGTAACGTGTTCGTGGTCCACAAAAGTTGTGCTAATTTGCAACGAACTCCAATTAACCACCATCTCTAATGGCATGGACCTTGCAAGGTTGCAATATAGCCTAGATGATTCACCCTGCCCATGTCTCAAGCTCAACCAGATCGAATGAAATTTTTTCAAACGCTTGTAGTGGCCACGTGACTTCATGTATTACGGGCTGTTGTTGCTTTATGACTACTGAGTAGTCAGCTCACTGTGGAGTCGGAAGAACTGACGACGGTTTCTACACCCCAGCTGTTGACGTGAAACCCGTCGCCAAAACAGTATATCAATCGGACGTAACTTAATACTCCTTCTTATTGAAGAGCGTTGATCGGAAACACATCCGCGAATCGGAGCTGACGAGTGAATACTTCACATTATACTCTTGAGCCAACATCCCGGTCCCGTTGTGAGCAGAGTACCACTTGACCACGTCGTCATGACGTGTGAGAATGGTGGTGTGACTACTGTACTCAATACTAGTATCTTACATCGAGAAAAACAGAAGAAATGCATGCTGTAGACTCATTTTAGTGGTGCATATACCGGATTTCAGCCGAGTACATGTAGAGCGAGTTGATGAAATGATCAAACTGGACAAAGAATCTCCCGTCAGTCACGAGATTATGAAGCGCAGGCAGTAGCTTGCCTTAATGCATTATTCCTATTTAAATTTCCTCATATCTCGAGCTATCGTTCAATTATGCGCCTCCTACCCAAGCTCTCTTTACGTGTAATACCAACATTAGGCCGTGTTCGACTTAATAAGACTTTTCCAGCCGTATTCGAAACTGCAAGAATGAGTTAACCAGTTGCTTATCGAGGTCACAGACTATACAGAAGCCTACGTATGACGTGCCGCATAAGTTAAACACCAGCCATCCACTATTTTAAGTTGCTAAAAGGAAAGTAAACCGAGTTATCTAAGAATTCGGGGAAAATCTAAATTTCACAACCACTTGTTTTTTTGACAATCGGATTTACCTGTCTCAGTTCATAATCGGGCTAGATTGTTCTATCCAGCTGGATAAAAAGGCTGGGCCTTAGTTTTCTGTAGTAAAAGAGTAGCACTTTTCACAGCTGGCGGACACATAAAGAGAGCCTCTAGCAATTGGTTGTGGTCTACTTTAGTTATTGAGGACCTCGTCGTATCGTGTCGGTTCAGACGAAAATTTGTCGCCTTATCTTGCATTTCACCAGTGTTTTGAATGTTAAATTATGGTACACCATGTTCTGGAACCAGTCCTACAATGGTCACCTACTGGTATATGATATATACTGGTACATTCGGGTTCTCAATTTCAGAGTACCGTTACAGTGGATAAAAACTGGTTTTTTCTTTCCAATCACAATCATTACTAGCGCTTCAATAAAAGAGCGAGATATTCGGGCCTTGCAGCTCTGATCCACGAAACCTAACCGAATCCCATTCCAAACTGAATCCTCCCTAGCCCAGTATGCTATCCCATTTCAGGCTCTTTGTCGTATTTACGTGTGCTCTCCGGCATGAAAACAATACAGTTTTGTATAAAAATGGTCCTGACCAGACGTTTTTTCGCAATCGACGATGGCATGAGCATGTGATTTGCCACCCATTCTGCGTTTTTCCTCCATCATCGCAAGCCAGTTTGCCACGCCCAGTGACATTGGAACTGCATCAGTGATCAAAACGCGTCAAATATGATGCTCCGAGTAGTCAAGGCGACTATTCACGCAGCTTTACTACTGCAGGTGCTGCAATCTACGACATCAGTAAATGGTCGTGAAGTGTCGAATCATAATCCTGAAAATGGCGAAAGAAAGCAAGTCGAAGTCTCGACATCTGAATTTTTTGCCAACGAGGAACGTGGAGTTTCGACATACAATAATGACGAATTTGGTGATGGTGAAGGTGATGATGATGAAGATGAGGAAGAGCGAATGAGTGAAAAAGATTTTGTGTTCACGACGCCCATTCCAGGCTCTCCGCCACCTCCTTCCTACAAAGAAATGTTAGAAGTGGTTAAACCAATGCTTGCCAAGTTCAACGCAACTGTCCCCGAGTCGACGACCACTAAACCTGATTCGAACGAATCAGATTCTGAGAAGGAGGATACACCCTCTCCACCCCAAGAGAAGAAGGGTGTCTCCAAAAAGAAGGCAAAGGATGAAGAAGATGATGTTGCCGAGGACGAGGACGTCAAGGAGAAGGATAAAGCAGACGCGAACGACGAAGATGAGTCGGACAAGAAGAAGGTAACAGCAAAGAAGAAAAGAGAGGTGGAGGAAGAATCAGAAGCGGATGATGACACCGACAAAAAAGGTGCTACTTCCAAGACCAAGAAGAAAGCAAAGGTGGATGAATCAGAAGAAGATGAAGAATCAGAAACTGATGATGCCACGGACAAGAAGAAGTCGAAATCCAAGAAGAAAGTAGACGTGGATGAAACTGACGAAGAATCAGAAGTTGGTGACAAAAAGGGATCTTCTTCAAAGACCAAGAAGAAAGCAGAGGTGGATGAATCAGAAGACGAATCAGAAACTGATGATGCCACAGACAAGAAGAAGTCGAAAACCAAGAAGAAAGTAGAAGTGGATGAAGCCGATGAAGATTCAGAAGCTGACGAAAAGAAGGGAGCTTCTTCAAAGACCAAGAAGAAATCAAAGGCGGATGAATCCGAAGAGGAAGAAGACTCAGAAACTGACATTGTCAAGGACGAAAAGAAGTCGAAAGCCAAGAAGAAAACAGAGGTGGAAGAAGCCGTTGAAGACGAATCAGAAACTGATGATGCCACGGAAAAGAAGAAGTCGAAAACCAAGAAAAAAGCAGAGGTGGATGAATCAGAAGAAGAAGACTCGGAAGCTGATGATAAGAAGGGGTCTTCGTCAAAGACCAAGAAGAAAGCAAAGGCGGATGAATCAGAAGAAGATGAAGACTCAGAAACTGACATTGTCAAAGACGAAAAGAAGTCGAAGACCAAGAAGAAAGCAGAGGCGGATGTAGCCGACGAAAGAATTAGACGCTGAAGATGAGCAGAAGAAAGCTTCTTCAAAGGCAAGGAAGCTAAAAGCGAAGGATGGGGACGAGGCAAATGAAGAAGACGAGGATGCCGAAACATCGACATCGAAATCAAAGACGAAAAAGAACAAGGAGGAGGAGCGAGAGAACGAGGATGATGAAGATGAACCTGTCCCGAAAAAGAAGAAGAAAAACACGGAAGAGGACGATGCGGTTGAGGACGATGCAGCTGACGACGATACTGTTGAGGAGCCTGTTCCAAAAAAGAAAAAGAAGAAAACGACAGAAGAGGACGATGCTGTTGACGACGATGCTGCTGCGGAGGATGATGAAGACGTGAAGCCTGTCACGAAAAAGAAAAAGAAGACAACGGAAGAGGACGATGCCGATGCTGACGACGACGAGGAGCCTGTCCCGAAAAAGAAGACGAAAAAGACGACGGAAGAGGACGAAGCTGATGATGACGATGCGGAATCTGTCCCGAAAAAGAAGAAGAAAACAACAGATGAAGACGAAGCTGATGACGACGACACGGCGGTGGTCCCGAAAAAGAAGAAGAAATCAACGGAAGAAGACGATGCTGATGACGACGACACGGCGGTGGTCCCGAAAAAGAAGAAGAAGACAACGGAAGAAGACGATGCTGATGACGACGACACGGCGGTGGTCCCAAAAAAGAAGAAGAAAACAACAGATGAGGACGATGCTGACGACGACGACACGGCGGTGGTCCCGAAAAAGAAGAAGAAATCAACGGACGATGCCGATGAGGACGAAGAGCTCAACAAATTACTGGCTTCGATGGACTCCTCAGGTGGCGGTGACGATGAATTTTCGGATCTTGCTGGTAGTGGTGACAATCTCTTTAGTAGTCTGTTAGACGGTGGCGCCAATTCGGGCAGTGGGTCCCTTGATATGGATTCTGTCATGAAAGAGATTGGTGCCATGTTTGGGGAAGGTGGAATGAGTGGTCTGTTTGGTGGAGATCCAACGCAGCCACTTAACTTAACTGTCGAAGACGATGACATTCTTCTCGGTGAACTCTATGGTGGCATCGATGAAGGCGATGCTTTCTCAGACATTAAGAACATCAAATTTGGTCAAATGCTTCTCAACATCACAGTGCGTGGTTCTGCCCGTGTCGATTCCGTTGGGTTACAGATGATGACACAAGAAACCTATGTCAACCTCATTCACGGTGGAAAAGGGGGCGGTGAAGCTCACCTGGCGCCTGAAATGGGGGAAACGATTAAAAAAGTCGAACTCCATTGGGACGAACACAAGGGCAAGACGTGCATCTTTTACATCAAGATCACCATCACGAGTGGCAAGTACATTGCTGCTGGTAAAAAGACATCGAATGTTGCTACCATCAAAGCCCCAAAAGGGTATCAGATTGGTGGTTTCTACGGTCGAGCAGATAAGCATGGGATCTATTGCATGGGAGCGATTTTTACACGCGCTGGAGTACAAGACCTTACCGTCACGGATGTGATGGCCCTCCCGGACAAGGTGACGCCAGACGTCTACCAGTACAATACTACGATTCGCAACTGGGTCGGGCCCCTCGTCGTGGCTTCGGATACTGCTTGTTACAAGAAGAGTGTGGGATTCTCAAGTAAACGAAAATGTCCATCTGGCTATCATCCCAATGGCAAAGACTGTGCCGCGCAGTGTCCTCTTCAATACCCTGTCGAGTGTTTTTCGCAATGTATTCCTCAAAATGGTGACTGTGCCATGGAAATCATTGCCAAAGTGTCAGCTGCCGCTGCGGTTGCGCTCAATTTTGCTACGGCCGGTGTCTTTGGTGCCCTCTTTGCAGCGTACCGTGGTGCGAGTCACGCATTGAATTGTGCCATTAACATTGTGAATGCCGTGAAATCCATTATCTACTACACGCGGTATGTACAAACGACGATTCCTCAGACCGAGACGGAAAAATTAATGGACCAGGTGTTCAAACTCCAAGTTGTGATTCTCGACATTCCCCTTGCCGTGTGTGCGTGTTTGGGGATCAACATTCCCAACAAGCTCCATTTTAGTGCCATTGCCTTAGCTGTCACGTCTGCGCTTGTGATGATGGCCATTATGATTGGAGAAGCCATCTTTGGTTCAAAAGACAATGTCTTGCTCATGCTGCGGGAAGCTGGTGCCATGAATACGACGGCTCTGGACTCGAAATCGATTGATCTCGAAACGATTCTCAATACCAAGAACGGAACGTGTGGGTATCAAATGCGCACGTTGACGAATCGAGTACTGGGGAAAGTCTATGAAGCACGCAACAATTACACGAAACAAGAGACGAATGATTTACGGGTCAAAGTGAGCAAATCGGAAATTGTCCGCGTCGACATTCCTACCGTCACGAATCATTGCATGGGGGACCTCTGGAAAAACAAAACGTCGGCCACAGCGTTTGAAATCCGCGCCTTGCTTCGCAAGACACTTGGTGTCATTGTCGATCAAATCGTTGAAAAAGGGATGACTGACATGGGCCGCAATGTCGTCAAGCAAGAGAAAGCCATTGAATACGCCAACATGGGCTTGTTTGTTCTCTCCATGATTGATCCCACGGGGATTGCCTGGATGGCGTCCGAGTTTGTCCAGCCCGTGTGTGGCCCGTCGGATTACCTGGGTGAGATTGATGATGGCACACTGTACGATGCACTGGGGCTGACGACAGTGGACCAGGCCTTTTTAGGCAGCTATGGCATCTGGAAGCGGGTCGGCGATGGCACGGTGAAAATTCACTTTGAGAGTATCGATATATACAATGTGGATGTAGTAATTCATTCGGGAGGTGATAAAATTGCAGAGGTTCATGTCCCTGCTGGCGGCAATGTCACGTGGGCCTCGACGGTGAAAGAGCTGCAAGATAAGACGCTGTATTTAGACCGTTGGCGTCCCAATGTGATTGGACTTAAAGGATCTGGCGGTGGCTCGTTGCTCGTCTGGGTGCCACGATCGTCGGACGGTGGCCAACTTATATTGCACGCCCGAATTAACGTAAGCTAAGCGGAGTTGATTACGTCATTAGCGTCGTGGATTCTTCTCAAATCTTATGAGCATAGTAGGACTCTGTGTTTAAAGGAATGCATTTAAGTTTATCTGTGATTTTGTTCAAGTCAATTTTTGACAAGTCCGCGTCAAAAAGTGTTTTTTAGCATTCTGCCTATTTATTACCGTAGTCACCTTTACTGTAAGAGTTCCATGGTCGAGCAAAGCGCGGCCTCGAGAACCATGAAATGGGTCAGTTCGTTTTGAACACACGATGTTCCATTCTCAGCACTGGGACCGGAGATCGTCTCGTTCATCTTCACCTGAAGTCGATCGCTAATACGACTGAGAGCCGTCTGGAGATTCGTGTCGCCATTTTTCGAACGAAGTCCCGTAACGTTGCTCTGTGTAATATGGACGTAAAAAAAACGTGAAATATTGGCAGCCGACTCTGAAGTTTTCGACAACTTACCTCGTCACGAATGAGGAGAAATCGCAGTAAACTCAAACAGCTCGCAAGTAAATCAGCCTGTAATGCCAGGTCACGTTCAGCGGCTTGGGTGATGAGTTCTTCAAGCAGGAACCGGATTGCTGTAGACTTGAAAGCTGGGAAATACATAAGTGAGTAATGCCCGTTTACTTTTTCGTATCAAACGTACGTGTTTGGGTCCAATCGGGCGAAGACCACGTAACAACGGCATCTTGACGAATGAAATCCACCAGCACGGCTGAAACATTGGCATAGGGACATTTCAGGAGTAGACTACGTAGCAGCCAAAATCTAAAGAGTAGCAAGAAGCGTTAGCAGGTATTTAGTAGTACTACAGAAAAAAATTAAGCTGACGTCAGTATATGTTTATTACGTACCGATCATTCAATACGAGCTTAGCAAGGAAACTTCTGAGGACTTTCAACGCCATTGACCTATCGTTAGTTTCAGGAAATGATACCATTGCATTTGTGATAACTTGAATCAAAGGTGATATCCAATCTCGTGTCCGAATAACTGCATAAAGATACGATCAGATAGTGTCAAAAACTACACGTCTCATAAGGTTACATACCCGCCGTGAGCTTTTCGAACGACTGTGGAGCCTCGCTTGTCTTTGTTGTCGAAATGGGAAGTTTCCCTTCTGGGCATCGTTCGCTTACCACTCGCAATAATTCAAGTCCGGACATACGATCCTGAGTGAGAAACACAGGATTAGAACATTAGTTTTGACTTACAATTATTGTCAATAATGCCGTGTACCTGTTGATTTTCAGCACAAATCATAGAGTGGGCATACGCAGCAACATGGAAAAGCCACGCATACGGCGACACAATCACCGGTGGCGCATTCAATTGCAGCTCGTCATTCAGAAGTAGCGTATGGATGAAATTCTCAATTCCATGGTCTGACCACGCAGAACACGTGTACTCGGGCTTTGGTTTTTGAAGAAAGTGTTGAAATTTCGTTAATCCCCACTCTTTCGCCACTTGTTCAAGAATCCATTCCATGTCTTTTTTTTCAAAATTTTCCTCATCGAATTCTTCATCTTCATCACTTTCCAAGTCAGATTCCGACTCACTTTCGTGCGACGGTAGCAACACTCGATGACACGTCATGAATGCTTGACGAAATCGAAGGGTAGCCAAAATCACGTGAATATCGACTCCACACTCCAAGATATTAGCAACAAGTCGAGTTTTCAGCGTTTTAGACCCCAGATTTCGATCGATTTTTGCAAATAATTGCAATAACGCAGCGACCAACACTCCTCGTTGATTCGTAATCTCACTCTCATCCTCCACGGATTTAGCACTGGAGACTGTCGAGTGGATTAAAGGCTCAATCAATTCAAGACACAAGGCAATCCCATCACTTGTCAAAAGTGCTTGTTTTTGACGGTCAACATGTTCACCTTGACCGTCGAAAATCAACTTGAAAATTTGACGCACGACGACAGAACACACATCGTCCAAGAACCGCCAGCGTTTATGAGATATGTCGCTTAGCGCTAAACCACAACCATCCACCGTCAAACTAGTATTTCAGTAAAAAGTAGAAACCAAACATTTCACCTTCTTGAAGGAGCTTAAAATGGCTACAAACGTCATGAATTGACGTCTGCGTTTGGACTTCCACGAGCGCGGTGAGGAGGTCTTCTTTGCCCATGTCAAAAATGCAATCACATTTTTAGCCAATCAGATTGCAGCATTTCCAAGTCTGCGCTTCCTCCGTAGCAGGAGTCTACGTCCAGTCTCGAATTCCTGCTCGAGTTCTTGTCGTATCGTTCTCCGCATCGCTTGTTCCTGTTCTTGCTGCGAATGTTGCTTGAGTGTTTCCTCTTGTTGCCTTCGTGCTTCTTTTAGCATCGGATAGCGTCGAGATCGTTCGATTTCGTCTTCTCGATGCGCTTTGGCCGCTGCGAGACGCCGTTCAAGCTCTTTAACATCCGTTTCCAGTCTCTTGTACTCTTGTTTCAGTCCATTTGCTTCGTTTCGTGTAATATCAAGTGTTAATTGTTTCCCCTGCCAAAATTCTGGACCTTCTGGACGCAATGGTGGCCAGGCAACACGTACGAGCGTGGAATACGCATGAAATACCGGAAGATGCAGCAAACGTTGCTGAATGAGACGCGCTCCAAGTGTCCGTTGTATGATTCGAGCTGCGTGTTCAAGACGTCTCCAGTGTAGTAGATGGAAATAGACACGAGCATAGCGTTGAAGCTTGGTTTTTGACACTGCCACGCGCCATGCTCGTTGAATGGTGCGAGCTGATCTGTTGTGTCGTTGAGCACGTACATGTCGATACCATTGCTGTAGTTTAGTCGCATTTCTCCCCATTCGTGTGCGTCTTTTGTAGATAAAAGGAAGGAAAAAGCAAGTAAAGACACCAAGTCCCCATTGTCTTTGCCTTGTCGTGTCATATCTACGCCATTGCTCTTGAATTCGTACCGAAGCTTCGTAGCGTCTTTTTCTTCTTCTACTGCTCGAATAGGAAAGAAAATCAACCAGAAAGTGGGCAGCTCGCAATCGTTGGACGGCTAGTTCTGCTTGCAGCTGACAATAGCGTCGCCACGTGTATTGAATCATAGCAGCCGCCACGTACTGCTGCTTTCGTTCGAATCGACAAGCTTCTCGCTCTTCTTTCAGTGACTTTAGTCGTTCTGCTTGCGTCAATTCCTGTTCCAGCTCCTTGACACGATATGCCTATAAACAGTAGCTTTGTTAGTAGATGCTCGTGCTGCTTTTAGTGCTATCTTGGATGAAAAAAAAGAACCAACAATAAGAGACCTGTTGAAGAGCTTTCACACGTGCACGAGCTTGTCTCCTCCTTGCATATTCCATGACGCGTACTTGTCGATCAAGGGAATTATCCGAATAAAAGCGATCCTACAGAATGCATTTTATATATTCACGAAGCTTTTCACTGAAAGGTACTAACTAGCCATGCAATTTGATCCTACGTACCGCGATGGTCGCTGCAAATGTATATTGTCGACCATATTTTGGCATAATCGACTGTCGATGCAGCAATTGCGACGCGGTTGCGTGCGCATCGCCTCCATTCATCCCTTTAAGAGCTAAATTTCAACTAACGACGTCAAAAATAGTTGACTGTTGCTGACACGTGCAGTTTCATTCCGACAATTTTTGACCATGTTTTGTGTCGAGAATAACTTCATGCCCACGTTGATTCATGACGACGCTCCAGCTTCCAGCTCATGTCAACGTACCAGAGTTAGTCACATGCACCAGAAACTTCAGACAGCTCTATCAAAAGCAGAAAAGGCGGGAACGGACTTGACGCAATGTTCACGATTGTAAGTACAGACTCAATCATTATGCAGTCGTACATTGGACTCAGTTTCTTGATTATTATTATTATTGTCTCTATACTTTTGCTGGTGGAAAAAGTGACGTCGATCGGAGTATTTCTCGGTATCGAAACACAGCAGCGCTCGTTTCATTCATGGAACCAGCGCCTTCATTTTCTTACGCAGTGAGTTTCATGCCTGGAGTTCATTTCTATACCTTCCTGGCAGGTAAAACAACAAGTGAAAGACGACGAACATCGAAAAGACAACATGAAGCGTTAAAATTGAACGTACCCGATACAATTTTGTACGGTGAAAGTGGACGCACAGTTCGGATTTACACTGATAGAGACGGATATGTCCGACGAGAGACCGAGTTTAATGACAAGCAAGTGCTTGAAAAGTTGGCCAATAGTTCCCCCGTCACACCCGAGGGTCATCATTTTGTCGTTTACAAGGAACCACTAGTCACAATGGCACCCACGGAGCATCAAAGTGATCGTAATGATGCTCTACCTTTTACCTCACAAGGATCACAATTGCACTTACTGAATCTTGGCGAAGTTCGGATACTTTTGGAGGGGAATCTGAGCACCCACAAGTCGTTTGCACTCCAAGAATTCGTTAAATGTAATGCATCGACAGCATGTATCCAGCGAAGTGTCTACGAAGCAGGGAAACCATCTTACGCGTGGCTAATTAGCAATATCGACGCATTTCATGATGAAAACGTTTCCTTATCTCCTCACAAGTCCGAGCCCAATAACTTTTCAATCCTTGCAACTTCTGAGACTCAAGGATCTAAACCGAATAGTCTTCCTCTTGTTCATCGTTTGTGCACTAATGTTCAAACCGACAAGGCATGTACGTTTGTGAAATTGACCGAGCGTGCATGTACGACCGTGTCGGATCTTACTTTGCGTGTACGTACAAATTTGTGTTCACTTCCTCATGTCATGGCAAAACGTTTTACGTTCCGTTTTTCATTGTTTGGCAGCTAGTTCGATACATTGAGCAGCGTCTTGGACTTCGCTTCCAGACATTTGTCGCTGATTTTATCAAAGATTTGAGTGGAAACTGGTGGTTCTGTCAGGTAAAAGCTTTTCATGTTGAACAGAATCGTTTTCAGCCTGGTCGAGTCGTTTCTCTATCGCAAAAGTTACGAAGGAGGTATTGCGAGTACCGAGACATGGAAGAAGAAGACGAAGAAGAGGATGAAGGTCTTCTTGATCCACGACAACAGTCTCTGAATCAGGACCAAAAGCACAAGTCAACGCTCTATAAACTCGTTCAATGCAACTGTTGTCTTGCATCGTATCCAAACACAGACCTCTCGTTCAAACTCACTTTGAAAATGATCCACGAGCTCCATACACGACTTGGTTGTCGATTGTCGTTCAAGAAAAGTTTTCCCCTCCTTTCCGTCGCGTTTCAACGAAAGCTTCCCGAGTCGAGACTTACCTATGAATCTTCGAGTGTCTGTCGTTTGTGTTATGCAATCTACGAACGGGAACAGCAGCTCCAGCAGATGGAAACAACGTTTGCTGCTGCTGTTGGCGTGCTACGCCGTCAGGAGATTCCATTGACGTTGAAATCCAGTGATACTATCCCGATGATGCCACGACAAGTAACCCTATGTCGACTCATTGTCGCAATCAATGCCATCTACGATCTCCCAGCTGATCTCTTTGACGCCGAGCGAGAAATTGAAAGCACTGGGTCCAGACTCTACTTACGTCTCAGTGTCTTGGGCTACACGGAATGTATCCCCCTTGATTTTCACGAGATACAAACGACAAGTAAGAACGTACCCGCGGGCGAAATGTGGACGAGTGACAATGAAGACGACGATGAAGATGGCGATGAAAGGGACGATTCTCTGAGTGGGAAAAAACACCATGTCGTCGATGATACCAAGTACTGGCTTCCGCTGAATTTGATTCGTATGATTCCCTTCTTCGCACCCCAGACGCCTTTACAATCGAGACCCAATGAGACGAGTGGCCTCACCTTGTTTCTAACGGAAGAAACCAATCTTCAAGTCCATTTAATTCGTGCCACGCAGCCTCCGTTCCAAGACCCATCAAAAACGTTTTCATCCCAACGACGACGACTCAAGACGCGCAAAGCTGCTGTGAAACAACCCTCAGGAATGAAAACCACGCACCGTGTTCACTCGATTCTCCTCGGATCAACAAAAATCCGATTGACCCAATTCCGAAGTTCCTATGTTACGAAAAGTGAATATTATGCGTCCATGGCCCTGACAGGGGACATGTTGAATCTCAAGGGGACGATTGGACTCGAACGACTTCGATACGTTGATTCCAATCTCCTCACGACGCAATTTCAAGTAGGCGTTTACCATGGCGTCTATCTTCCTGATCCATCGTATGGACTGACTGATGCTTTGTCGTTGGAATGGATGGACTATATTCAAACATCGAGTCCAGTGATTCCAAGACGACGAAAGACAAGGGATGACCTTCAGGGGGGGTCATACGGAAAGGAAGCAAAAGAAATGGATGAAGAACTCGAACAGATGATTGAAAAGATTCATTTTGAGCCCGAAGAAAGAGATTTCAAACCGCGTTTGATGGACGAGGAAAAGAATGGAGTTGATTTCTCGATCAAGCAGGAATTCGATCGAGATATATCATTGATGAAGGCGTCTCAAGTGTCAAAGGCCACGACATTTTCACCACGTTTGGAGCGATCGGATAGCACCAATAATAGTACTGATACTACAATGTCGTATCATAGGAGTACTATTTCAACGATAGTATCCTCTCCTCGACATCGCAACTGGCTCTGGTCGTTCCACTTTCGGATCGATCAAGCGCATCATTTGTATTCTCGAGAACGCTTGTGTCGTCAATGGGAATGTCACTATACTTTATTCACTCAACGACGATCAACATTGGAGAGACTCGATATCAACTCTTCATCTCGTTCGGAACACGTCGTAGTACAAGACTCCGTGTCACGAATCGTGCAGTTTAATTGTACGCACAAGTTTTGGTTTGTTGGAACGACGATGATGATCGAGACGTATCTACACAAGAATCGAGAGGTGAAACTGTACTTTCGTAATAATTTGTACGCATCCACACGTTCTGGCATGGAGGGCGAGTTCTACGGCATTTTAAAACTTGATCAAGTGTTGAAGGATCAAGGAGTTGATACTACGATTGATATTTTTCCAACATTTGAGGACCCGACCCTAACTCCTCGAGAAGCGACCGCAATGTCGAGCCTGTCGCCATATTTGACACTTTCAATGCAGCTTTCAAAGATGTCCGTCGACATGGATGGAAATGATAGATTTAAGGAAATTGGATGCACTTCAGAAGGGCTTCGAATACTCCGCCAAGTATTCTAAACGATATAAAGTTCCTTAGCGGGTAAGCCTGGCTGAGCTCGTCCTCCCCCTCGCCTGCACGCCGGATAAGGCGACTGCCCATCCGATCGCTAAGCTTGGACGGACGGCTATTATTCTAGTCATTTTACTAAAATATTTCAGGGTAAGTTAGTAGTATTATTGTGGGTTTCATATTAGTAGTAAAATATAGTCTAATTAGTCTTAACCATTAGCTACTATGAACATGTGCAATCTAGAATGTAATCTAGGCTCAGGCATCTTGGCTGTCTTGACACACATGGTTGTTCTGGGAATAGATTTCGGGAGTCCTGATCCGGTGCCATTCCGATACCACAAAGTCCCTCCCAGAGCCGATGAAACACTTCTGTATATGTGTCATCATACCATCCATGTTGCTGCATCATCGCCATCTTAATACGTAAACCTATAGGTGGTGCACACCTAGTCACGACCGCGGTTTGAAAACTGCCTAAGACCGAGTCCGTAATCATCGTTCCTCTCCAGTGCTGTATCAAACGTCGCCAGAAGGCTTGAGCACGTTTACATTCCCAGAGAATATGACATACATCTGTCCGCATACTTGTACAGCGTTCATCTACCGCACACCTCCTGTCTGGATGCGTCCGGACGTAAAAGGTATTGAGTTGCATATGAACTGTACCCACACTTGATAGTTGGTCAACATATTATCATGATCCCATACGTGATTGGGTTCAACATCTTGTAGATTAGTCCACCATGTGCTCGTATCACAACGTTTTTTTCCACTTCACTAGTAGAGTTTTCAGTTGTGGTGCTACCCCATGGAAGTACAACTTCCTGAAAGATCGACGTAATCTGGGCCATATCTTCCGTACAGGTGTATTTTCATCGACTGTCTAGCCTATAAGATGAATGTCCGGATGAGGATGAAATATGTGGTGGAGCCGATTTCCAAATCCATGACCGAAGTCGTGGGTGGAATCCGGATACCCACTGGCCCGGACGACCAACTATCGGAGGGGGTACTCCGTCGATCCTGATCAGCATCGGAATCAGATGAATCACCACTGTGGTGACTGATCTGATCCTCCCGGTCATCTGGCCGGTCTGGATGCTCGTCAGGATCTATGTTTAACTTCATCTCACCTTGTGTACCCGTCGATCGGGGCTGATTACACTCACTTAGGTGGACTCGGTGACGAAAAGGATGATCTTGATCAGGTCGGAGGGTTTGACCTTCTCGAGACGGGGGGTGTCCTCGGGTGGAAATCTTCACCGGAGAACGGGTTGGGGTCGACACTTATTCAGTATCTAGGCACTGATCAGGAAAGTTCGTCTGATCAGGCCAGCCAATGAGAGAGAGATATAACGAAACCAAGAAAATGCGATCAATCCACGATCTTCCACAGTAATCCACAAACGTTATCTCCACAAAACCTTTACCAATATTATTAACGTGTTCCAAACACGTGCGCGTTGCGGGTGAGGTTAGATCACCTAAAACAAACCCGTCGGGGGCCTTCCGGTAAGCCAAAATGCGTCTAAGCGCGTCTTAACCGGGAAATAGTTGAGCAAGAGGGGACTAATCAACCCTGTGCTCCCAATGACCGCACACGTGGCGGAGCGACTCTTTGCTTTAGGGGGAAAATCTAAACCTGTTATTATATATGCAAAAGTCCTATACCTGTGTACCATACCTCAACTCATGCCTGACCTTTACTTCGAACCTATTTACTTCGTCGCACGGTTGCGTAACACCCTCTTGCCCATCCTGGCTGCACCTTCAAGCTGACCTGTACCGACTCTGCCCTGATCACGACCCGACTCTTCAAAAGATCTTCAACCCATCCTGATCTTCAACAAACGACCTTGAAACCACTTGAGACCTGCTCTTCAGCACTTGTTCACTTCGTATATAGTCCGACCAAACCGAGAACTTACTTGCCCTTGCATATCAACGCTGATCAGAGGCTGATCGGCCCTGATCACGATCGCCATAGTGATCGACCAAGTGATCAGGTGGTGATCAGGCTGATCAGCCCTTGATCACCTCGGGAACGCTCTGGGTCATCATCATCACGACTCAATTCATCTTCCAAACCACACTTCCGATCTTTATACCCCGTCAGGACAACCATACAACACCGATCTCGGCTGATCAGGCCCACACGTCATCTTCGGACCAACCAAAGTTCACATCACTCACACAACCTGTCAATCCACATGCCCGATCTTCATTCCTCATCTGATCTTCATTCTTCGGGCATGACAGGCCGATCAGGCCGTAACTTCGTATCATAGCCAGCTTCAACCACTATACCATTCAGAGATCGGCTGGTCACCCGCCCTTGATACGTCATGTCACCAGTCACTCCTTCTTATTTCATCCACGGGAACTCCACTTAGTGACTGTAATACCGATCGTGATCTCCATCATTTCGCCAGTGCCTGGGACTGGGCTTAACGACCATACTTATACTTGGCTGATTTCTCCACGCTGTGAATATCCGTTGGCCGTCACCTTTTCTTCTTAATCGTGATCAACCTTTTCCCACCCATCAACCGTCATATGTTGATGGGTGTTCTATCGTCACCAATCAACGGCCATGTGTGGTCCACTTCAGTCCCAATATTTTCCGATCGCTTCACCACAGCCGCCCCTGAGACTAACTGTAGCCGCACAACGACTGCAGTTCGACTCACTCACTTTTGAACTTCCTCTCTGGTGATCACCATGGCCGACGCAAGCCAATCTCCTCTTCCTTCTTCGTCTTCTTCGGCTGCCCGCCCGATCGCTTCTTCGCCCTCCGTCTCCAGCTCGGCTACCCCTGCGATCGCCCCGATCACGACTTCTACGCCGATCACGACCAGCCTCATCCGACCGACAACTGCTCTCGCTTCATATCGACCGTCTTGGAGTCTTCCTGCTCGACCTCCGTCAGATCGCCCTCTCCGTTCCTTGGAGCAGCTCACTCGCCTGATAGATGGATCGGGCCCATTCACGTTGGGGCCCGTGGAGGCTTGTCGGCTACGATCGGAACTCCGAAGTGCCATTCCCGAGTTGGTTTCTCTGTACGATACCAACCGGGCACTTACGGCTGAGTTATCCGATCGTCGGATCGCGGCTGATACTTCGGCACGTGATTCCGCTGATCTGGCTGCCCAGCTGTCGGCTCTCCGGCTAGATCATGACCGGCTTGGCAAAGATCATGACCGGCTTGACCAAGACCTGCGGGACCTGACTGATCGCTTTCAGGGTGTGACGATGGAGCGTGATCAGTTGTCGGCTGACCTCGCTGCTCTGCGACTTTCCAAGCCTTCGGACACCGTCGCCTCCTTACAGTCGCTGATCGACTCGATGGCTATCACCATCCGTGATCAGGGTACGTTCATCTCATTCACTCCTTTTGTAATCCGTTTTCTGACTCTCCATGTTTATTTCCAGATGAACGTATTGAGGCAATGAAGAATTCGATGGTCGAGATGGTAGATCATCTGCAACGCATCGATGATCACCGTCTCAACCGTGATCAGCTGCTGCGTGACAAGATCCGCACTGCCGAGGACGTAGAGCGTCGGGAGATCGAGGCTCGCTATTCGGATGAACAGGTCCAGCTCTTGGCCAAACAACTTTCTGATTCTCGCATCGGCCGTACCGATATACAGAAGAGGTTGTGCGAGAGTCGGAAAGTGGCTGAAGACTGCCGGCACGGACTTAATCTTGCTCGGGTTAAACTTGAAACCCTAGAGCTCGATGATCGTGCCTGGCTTCAACATAACGCTGACCTGAAAAATCTCGCGGTGCAGACCATGGATAGGTGGACCAAACCAGACACCGGTTCAGGGTCAGTTCGGACGGCCTTGCAGCGGCTTCCTGGGTTGATCAGCTCGTTTACTCCATCTGGCATACCGCCACAGTCGCCAGCGTTTACCCCGCCTTCGCCCGCGTCCTCGGTCGCTTCTTTGCCCGTTCGTAGTGCTGATCAGCCCGTGATCAGTACTTCAAAAGCTCCTGCGTCATCCCAATCTCGTTCACCGGCGACTCAAAGATCAGCGCCTTCGGCCTCGAGTTCTGGGAAGCGTAAGCAGACCAGCTCGTCGAAGCAAAAGATGAGTCCCGCCAAGCGATCACGTCTTGTGGTCGAATCGGATGACGAATCAACCGATCTGGACGAGAGGACGTTGTCTGTTCTGGCTCGATCGCGCAGCACTGATCGCCGTACGCAAGCACCAAGTTATTCGGGCGTGAATTCGCTGGCCCAGGCCGTTACTTTGCTGGAGTCAGATGACGACGATGACGATGATCTCGAGGAGGAACCACCGGCTCAAGCTGATCCTGACATTCCTCCGACGACCACTGGGGCAGCGATCGCCCCGCCACCCAATTTTACGGGCGTCTTCATTCCCGCGGATCGATCGTCGATCAGAGAAAACGACTACAGCTACGATCCGAACCAACCGTTCATGGATCTGTATGTCGTTATGCAGGGGAAGCCGACTTCCGCTCACATGGCCACACGGAAACCTTGGAGTGGTGATCAGGTCTGGGATCTGACGCCTCGGGTTCTCGAAGTGCGGCAGAAAAGCGTCCCTCGCTTGTGGTCCCGCCCGCCAGGCTGGATCTTCCCGATCAGATCGCCGGCACCCAAGGACAAGCAGTGGCAACCAAGGTTGCTGACCAGAAGTGCTATCGAACTTATGATCGATTCGGCACCCTGGGATGTCCTCCTGACACCCATGCCCGGGCTGACGTTTCCTGATCGCCCTTGGTTTGTCGAGTTACAAGGACGCTTGGCTTTATATTACCAGGAACACGTGCAAGCGATATGGGAGGCGACTCACCATTTCCCGATCACGACGGCGATGCGCAAGGATGCGTGGATCGAGCATTACTATCATGCTCGCAAGCGTCGACGCACCAAAGCCGGGGCTGCTTGGGCCACGATCTGTGATTACGTCGTCGAAGGAATCCGGCACGGCGAGTGTGATCTGGACGTTTTCCTGTTCCCTGGCGTCCTGCATTTAACTGTTCGTCGAGCGGGATCGCGAGGACTCAAGGCTGACGGCGGGGATTGGTATCCCGGTTATGGGCACATAACTCCGGTCGCCACACTGCGTGATTGCTTGCTCTGGACCGATCAGCATGAGCCTTGGCGAAACCAGTTCCGATCGAGTCCCATGGATCATCCAGGGTACAAGATTTCTCGCCTGCGCACTAAATATGGTCCGTGATCGTCGTGATAACCAACCTTTATTTCGTTTTCCATAATCTCTTAATATATCACGACATTTCTTGATGATCTTCGCGTTCCATCTTCGTATATCTTGTTCATGTCTCATTATCACTTCCATCTTGTAGGTCGATCACTCTCATGCGTACAGGTATAATTCTTGAGTAATATATATATGTATATGCATCCGTTTCTTCCAAACCAGTCCAACCGCCCTGATCTCCACTTGCCCGATCATCATATTTGCTGATCAGTCACAATGTGTCAACCCAGGCTATTGAGATTCCTGGTTACCCTCTTCGTGGGTTTGCATCACTTCAAATCGATTCCTTCTCACCCGATCACGTTCGAATTCCCTCAGTAACGCTCCACAGTTCAGATCACGCTCATCTATCCACTCGGGATCGTCATAACCCTTCCAACGAACCAAATATTCACGGTGGGTCCGGCCAAAACGGGTCTTCTTGCCTGATCGGGTATCCAAAACCTTCTCCACCTCGAATTCGTTCGGGTCCAACGTTCTTTCCCAACTATCTTCGGGTAAGAGAGCCTCGTCAAAATCAAACCTTGCCTGATCGTCACATGACAACCTAGTTTTAGGCCGATCAGGGTATTCTCGGACCAGTTTTAACTTCGACAAGTGAACAATCGGGAAAATTCCATAATCAGTACCCGCGGTAATCAGCCGAGCGGCATGATCACCGATTAGTTCGGCTACACGGAACGGTCCATGCCACAAATGTGCTAACTTCTTGGCATATCCTTCTTTCACACGATCCAAGTAAAGCCAAACTCTTGATCCTGGCTCGATATTATGCGAATCGGCCTGATCATTGTTCCGATCAGCTCTTTCTTGGATAGCCCTTCGTAATCGTTCGTTGACTTGTTCCCGCGCGTGTTGGTAGTGACGTTGGAGTCCCATACGCCATCGACGAGCTTCGCGATCTCGACCTCGTGTGCAACCAACAGGGATCACCGACTCGATGGTAGATCGGGGGTCCCAACCATATGCCAGATAGAATGGAGTATCTCCCCTGATCCGATCAAAGGAGGAATTTAATGCAAACACCAGTCTCTCCGCATATTCATCCCAATCCTGTTGAGCGGAGTCTGCGACATACATCTTGATAGCCCTGGTCAACGTTTGTACCATCCGCTCGGCTTTACCATTCGCCTGTGGACGGTACGCCATGGTCGCGCTCTGTTTCTGGCCAAGCATCTGATTAAAAGATCGGAACACTTCGGCCATAAAACCTGGTTCACGATCATGCCTGATCACTTCACTGGCTCCAAACCGTCGAAACACACATTCTTCGTAACTGCAAGCGACTTGTTGAGCCGTTCGTGTAGATCCCGCCTTCGCGATCACCAATCCCGTGAACAGATCAGTCCAGATCAGCAACTCGGTATTGCCCTTGAACGATTTTGGGAGGGACGGTATGTGATCCATCGCGATCACTTGGAAAGGGTAGGTCGCCTGGATATTTCCAGGTGATCTCCCCCGGATATTTGGCATACCTTTTCCAGTTTCGCAATCCGTACATGTCCCAACAAACTTTTGTACACTTCGATATAATCCTCTCCAATGGAAATGTTTACGGATCCTGTGATACGTTCGTCCTACACCCTGGTGGCCACCCTCCAAACTGACATGATAATGGTGTAAGATATCAGCTTGTAAAGTCTCCGGGATCACGAGTCTGGCCGATCGGTCCAAATCCGCATCGGCCTGATCAGCTGGTACATAGTAAAACAATAGATCATTTTCGTCGATCTCGTAGTTAGACGCGATCTTGGCACAATCTTTTGCCTCACTCTGGCTTAGCTTCTCCAGATCACCCTTTAGAAACGCCTTCAAGTCACCGATCCATTTTTCCTCGTCTTGAGCCTTGAGAATTCTTTCGATCCGCATCTCTTGTACTATTTCCTCTGTCAGGCTTTCGCGAGAGGGTGATCTGTTGGGTGGCGATCTGGTTCGTGATCTCGTCGTAATCAAGATCTGGGCTGCTTCCTTTTCATTTTCCACACGGATCAGCTCGGGCAGCCTATTGATCTCCACCAGTTCTTCCAACAGCGCTTGATCAGTAACTATCGATCCAGCCTGATCACGCATGGCCATAGTTGCTAAGTGATCTGCACTCCGATTCCAATCACGTTTCACATGCAACAGATCATGTCTTGGCCATCCACGTAAAGCTTTCATAACGCGATCATTCAGTAGTTTCAGCCGCGGCGCTTTACAGTCGATCTCTCCAGTGATCTGCCGAATCACCAGGTTTGAGTCTCCGCATATAATTACTCTCCCGATCTTTTGCTCTTGCAAGAGATCCAAACCTAGCAGCAGACCACGATATTCAGCCTCATTGACCGTGATACCGGGAGTATAATCTGAACCGGCCGATATAACAGTCCACTCTGGCAGCTTCCATAACAGCGCGCTATACGCCCCTACGCCTTTCTTCACACTCGCTGATCCGTCGAAGCTTACAACGATCAGATCTTCTTCTGAGCCGACGATCGGTGGGGGTATAGTGATCGATTCACGTGGTTGCTTCCGAGGAGCGACCTCGATCAGGGCTTCATCGACTTCTGATCGGGGCGTGATGCTGGCTGCCAGCGTCCCAAGAATTTCTTCTTCGCCCTTGGTGCACTTAATGATCTCCAAAGTCCACTGAGATAACACCGCTGCCCATCGCCCCAGTCTTCCGTCTAAACCACTCGCGGATAGTAACCACGCCAGACTAGATCGCTTAGACAATACCTTAATTGATCTAGTTACCAGCATAGAGTAGCAAACATCCAACACACGTAATAACGCTAGCACTTCCTTATCCACAATGCCATAGTTAACTTCATTCGGTTTTAATGTTCGGCTTGTGAACGTCACCGGGCAATAAACTCCGTCGTGATCTTGGACT
This sequence comes from Sclerospora graminicola, assembly GCA_001887855.2. Lineage (NCBI taxonomy): Eukaryota > Oomycota > Peronosporomycetes > Peronosporales > Peronosporaceae > Sclerospora > Sclerospora graminicola. Next base: position 2,636 of record MIQA02018387.1, on the reverse strand, counting down.
AGTGCGGCCGATATTGCCCATTTACTGGCATATAAGATCACCACGGGAATCTTCTCCGGATCGAAGTGTTTCAGTATCGGCGTCGAGATCATCTTCGCCTTTAACATACTGAAGGCTACCATAGCGCGATTCATGTGATCTTCTGACCCTGGCACAGTTCGATCAGTTGGTGATCCAATCTCGAGATCCGTTTCAGTAGCTTCAACCTCGTGATCAGTCCCAATTGGTGATCCTCCCATCCGATCACGTTCTCTCAGGCCATGATAATCAACTTCCTTCAATTCATAAAGTATAGCGGCGTAGATCGAGAAGTCCTCGATAAATCTGCTATAATAATTCAATGATCCGAGGAAGGATTGCATGGCCTTCAACGATCGGGGAAAAGGTAAGTTGCTGAGAGCGGCTAGATCTTTCGGATTTGCTTCCAAGCCTTGGATCGATACGTTATGGCCGAGGTAAGCGACCTTGGGTTGACCCCAGAAACTCTTGACCACACTGATCGACAAATTCCAACGCTCGCAGGTGTCTAGGAGTCGTTCGACCTTATCGCATAGCATATCCCAGGATGTTGCCGTGACCAAGATATCATCTATATATGATCGCCTTCCCAATACTGATCGGCCCTGATCTTGGTCTGGCTCACCTTCCGTAAACACATCATGTAGATCAGTGGCTTCCCGATCAGCACTGATCTGGAAATACCCATAGAGAGCATTGTCGATCAGCCTCTGGTAGATCTGTGGGGCATTCTTTAATCCAAACGGCATCCGATTCCATTCAAAAAGCCCAAAAGGTGTAACGAAAGCCGAGATCTCTCGAGCGCGATCAGTCATCGAAACCACCCAGAAACCACTAGCCATATCCAGCGAACAAAACCATAAAACTTTATCCAGATCTTCTAATAAGTCATTGATCAGGGGCATCGGGTAGACCATCAACTTCGTGAGGCGATTCACCATTCTGTAGTCGATACACAATCGAATATCAACCCCATTCTTCTTAATCACAATCACAATCGGTGATGCCCACTGCGATGTTGATGGTCGGATGATCTTTGTACTCAGCAAACCCTTGATCAAATCGGATAACTTTTCCCGGTATTGAGGTGCAACTTTACGACAACGCTGAGCGATCGGTCTCGCATTTCCCACGTCTATATCACAGACAGCTCCGAATGCGGCTGGGGGTAGGGCGTTACCTTTCCCCATCAGTAAGTGACGCCTCTTCCAGATGATCTTCTTTAGCTGATCGATCTGCTCGGGCGTGTTCACTTCGGGATCACCGACCTGTAAATCTTCCATGGTGACTTCTGGCATATTCGGCGATACTTCCGGTAACACGGCCATCTGCTTCTCGATACCTTCAATGTACTGATCGCCACCTTCGTGTATACACACTTGCTCGTCCACCTGATCTACCTTTTTCTGATCGGCATCATCTTGAATCGCCCCTTGTACGTTACTCGACCGATGGTTTACTTCGGGTTCACCCTCCTCTGCAATGAATTCAGCTGGTTCATCCTCCTTTTCTTCCTCATGATCGTGTTTGAACTCTCCACTGTCCTTTCCGCTAGCTGGGTCCGTTATTTTCGGTGAGCCGGGCCTAATTATACTCAATATCTGTGGACCTTCTTTGACCCGGCCTTCCCCTGTCGCTTCGATCGATGGCCTCCTGATCAGCAGCTTGGTCGGCGTAGAATACTCCGGCTTCTCAACCATAGGTGAGGTATCTTCATCCACTAAGTCTTCGTCACTGATCATGTCCGTGGTGGCTTGATAAGCCAGATTCTGCCACTCGATGTATCTTCGTGATCCCACTGAAACATATCCGACCTGTCGGGGTACTTTCCCTTCAGGTAACCACATCCCTAAGATCATGTCTTCGTGGATGATCAGCGGCTGATCGGATATATTTGTGACTCTGATATAGCTTGATCGGCCGATACCTTTAACGAACGTTGGTACCCAACGTTCGCCACGGGTCAGCCACAATTTCTGTTGCCGATCACTCGACCGAATCATGACATCGACTGATCGGGACACCCCAATGTTCTCGTACTGACCCATCTTTAACATCCGTACATGAGTACCATACAAAGGTCGTCGGCCAGATAACTGAATCTGCACTTCATCCGGCAGAGTCAGGGTTCCATGAGATAGGTCAAGTCGTATACCAGCGGGTACCATAAAATCCATCCCCAATATCGCGTCCTGACCGGCTAGCCGTCCAACCCAAGCATTAAAATAGTAGACTAGGGATCCTGCCAGGGTGATCTTCACACGTGATCGTCCTTCCGTCATATATGAACTCTCGCCAATCCCAACCCATTCTTGTCTCTGGGTACTGTCTATACGACATCCCACCTTACGAGCAAAGGCGGAGTCGATGATCGAGACTTCCGCCCCAGAGTCAAATAAAATAGTGGCTTTCTCATTGTTGACCTTTCCATTAGCTTTAGCTTGTTTAAACCACTTGTCGGGAAAGTGATACTTCCAGTATCCACGGGATTCACCAGGCAGTAGATCCAACTCCATGATCACGTCCGATCGTGAATATTCATCCACTCTGAGACTGTAGATCGGACACCGATCGATGCAATTTGAATTAGAACATGTATTGTCGGTTATCTTCTTTTC
>MIQA02018385.1:0-13872 GCA_001887855.2 Sclerospora graminicola | reverse complement strand
AGATGAATCACCATTATGGTGACTGATCTGATCCTCCCGGTCATCTGGCCGGTCGTCATGCTCGTGAGGATCTATGTTTATCTTCATCTCACCTTGTGTACCCGTTGATCGGGGGTGGTTACACTCACTTAGGTGGACTCGGTGACGAAAACGATAATCTTGATCAGGTCGGAGGGGATGACCTTCTCGAGACGGGGGGTGTCCTCGGTGGAAATCTTCACCGGAGAACGGGTTGGGGTCGATACTTATTCAGTATCTAGGCACTGATCAGGAAAGTTCGTCTGATCAGGCCAGCCAATGAGAGAGAGATAATAAGAAACCAAGAAAACGCGATCAAACCACGATCTTCCACAGTAATCAACAAACGTTATCTCCACAAAACCTTTTCCAATATTATTGACGTGTTCCAAACACTTGTGCGTTGAGGGTGAGGTTCGATCACCTAAAACAAACCCGTCGGGGGTCTTCCGGTAAGCCAAAATGCGTCTAAGCGCGTCTTAACCGGGAATTAGTTTGAGCAAGAGGGGACTAGTCAACCCTGTGCTCCCAATGACCGCAACACGTGGCGGAGCGACTCTTTTCTTTAGGGGGAAAATCAAAACCTGTCATTATATATGCAATGTCCTATACCTAGTGTACCATACGCCAACCCATGCCTGATTTATACTTCGAACCTATTCACTTCGTCGCACGGTCGCATAGCACCACCTTGCTTATCCTAGCTGCACCTTCAAGCTGATCTGTACCACTTCTGCCCTGATCACGACCCGACTCCTATAACGATCTTCAAACCATCCCGATCTTCGATAAACAACTTGGAAACCACTTGAGATCTACCCTTCTGACACTTGTTCCCTTCACACCCAGCCCGACTTAATAGAGAACTTTACTTGCCTTCGCGTCTGGACGCTGATCAGAGGCTGATCAGCCCCGATCACGATCGACATAGTGATCAGCTGGGTGATCAGGCGGTGATCAGGGCGATCAGCCCTTGATCACCTCGGGAACTCTCTGGGTCACCATCACCACGACTTCATTCATCTGCTCAGCCATACTTCCGACCTTCATACCCCGTCAGGGCAACCATATCACACTGATCTCGGCTGATCGGGCCTAATCGGGCCTTGTCACGTCATCCTCGGATAAATCCATCGGTCATCACCGCTCACACAACTCGCTATTCCATATGCCCCATCTCATTCCACATCTGATCTTCATATCTTGCCGATCGGGCCGAAACTTCGTGTCATAATCCCCTTCAACAACTACACAGTTCGTAGATCGGCTAGATAACTGTCCCTGACACGTCATGTCACCAATTGCTGTATTTCCCACTCGTTGTACATCCACGGGAACTCCACTTAGTAATTGTGATCATGATCATGATCGTGATCTCCACCGTTCCATCAGTGTCTGGGACTGGGCGTAATGACAGTACTTGGCTGATTTCTTCACATCGTGAATACCCGTCGTCCGCCACCTTTTCATCGTAACTGTGATCGGCTTTTCCCACCCATCAACCGGCTTATGTTGATGGGTGTTCCATCGTCATCAATCAACGGCCATGTGTGGTCCACTTCATTCTCAACATTTTCTGATCGCTTTACCACAGCCGCCCCTGAGACTAACTGCAGCCGCGCAACGACTGCAGTTCGACTCATTCACTTCCAAATTTCCTCTTTGGCGATCACCATGGCTGACTCGAGCCGATCTTCTCTTCCTCCTTCGTCATCTTCGGCTGCCCGTCCGATCACTGCCTCACCTTCCGTTTCCAGTTCGGCTGATCCAGCGACCACCCCGATCGCGACTTCGGCACCGATCACGACCAGTCTCATCCGTCCTACGACGACCATGACTTCATATCGCCCGCCTTGGAATCTTCCCGCTCGGCCTTCTTCAGATCGCCCCGTCCGTTACTTGGAACAGCTCGCTCGTCTAGTGGATGGATCGGGTCCACTCACGTTGGGGTCCATGGAAGCTTGCCGACTACGGTCGGAACTCCGAAGTGCAATTCCCGAGTTGGTTTCTCTATATGATACCAATCGGGCACTTAACGCTGAGTTATCCGACCGTCGGATCGATGCCGATACCTTGGCACATGATTCTGCTGATCTGGCTAGCCAGCTGTCGACTCTTCGACTAGATTACGACCGACTTGACCAAGACTTGCAAGACATGACTGATCGCGTTCAGAGTTTGACGATGGAGGTGATCAGCTATCAGCTGACCTCGCTACTCTGCGCCTCTCCAGGCCTTCGGACACCGTCGCTGATCGGTTCGCTGACCATTACCATCCGCGATCAAGGTATGTTTATCCCATTCACTTCTTCTGCGATCTGTATATGACTTTCAATGTTTATTTCCAGACGAACGTATCGAGGCAATGACAGGCTCGATGGTCGAGATGGTGGATCATCTACAACGGCTCGATGATCACCGTCTCGACCGTGATCAGCTGCTTCGCGACAAGATCTGCACTGCCGAGGACGTAGAGCGTCGGGAGGTCGAGGCTCGCTATTCGGATGAGCAGGTCCAGCTCTTGGTCAAGCAAATTTCCGATTCTCGCATCGGCCGCGCCGACATACAAAAAAGGTTGTGCGAGAGTCGGAAAGCAGCTGAAGATTGCCGGCGCGAGCTTAATCTTGCTCGGGTTAAACTTGAAACCCTAGAGCTCGATGATCGCGCCTGGCTCCAGCATAACGCCGACTTGAGGAACGTTGCGGTGCAGACTATGGAGAGGTGGACCAACCCAAAAACCGGTTCGGAGTCAGTTCGGACGGCTTTACAACGGCTTCCTGAGCTGATCAGCTCCTTTACTCCGTCTGGAACACCACCACAGTCTCCCGAGTCTGCCCCGCCATCACCCGCGTCTTCCGTCGCTTCCTTGCCGGCCCATAGAGATGATCAGCCCGTGATCAGCACTGCAGCGGCTTCTGCGTCTACTCCATCCCGTTTACCAGCGACTTCGAGATCAGCCTCCTCGGTCTTGAGTTCTGCGAAGCGCAAACGGACCAGCTCGTCGAAGAAGAAGATGGCTCCCGCCAAGCGCTCTCGTCTTATGGTTGACTCGGACGACTAGTCGACTGATCTGGACGAGAGGACGTTGTCTGTTCTGTCCCGATCGCGCAGTACTGATCGCCGCGCTCCAGTGCCGACCCTTTCAGGCGTAAGTTCGCTGACCCAGGCCGTCGCTTTGCTTGAGTCCGAGGACGAGGACGACGATGATCTTGAGGAGGAACAACCGGCTCCGGCTGTTCCCAACGTTCCTCCACCGGTCAATAGGACAGTGATCGCTTTTCACGGGCGTTTTCATCCCGGCGAGCCGGTCGTCGATCGAGCAGGACGATTACAGCTATAATCCGAACCAAAGGTTCATGGATTTATACGTCGTCATGCAGGACAAGCCGACTTCTACTCACATGGCAACTCGGAAACCTTGGAGTGCTGATCAGGTATGGGATCTGACGCGTCAGGTTCTTGCTGTGAGACACAAAATCGTCCCTCGCTTGTGGTCCCGCCCGCCAGGGTGGATCTTTCCGACAAGATCGCCGGCGCCCAAGGACAAGCAGTGGCAACCGAGTGTGCTGACCAGTGGCGCTATCGAGCTTCTGATCGATTCAGCATCTTGGGATGTCCTCATGACACCTATGGCCGGGCTGGCGTTTCCCAATCGCGCCTGGTTTGTTAATCTGCAGGGACGTTTGGCCCTGTATTACCAGGAACTTATTCAGGCGATATGGGAAGCGACCCACCATTTCCCGATCATGGCGACGATGCGCAAGGACGCGTGGATTGAGCATTACCATTATGCTCGCAAGCGTCGACGCACAAAAGCTGGGGCTGCCTGGGCTGCGATCTGCGACCATGTGGTCAATGGGATTCAACGCGGCGAGTGCGATCTGGACGTTTTCTTGTTTCCTGCCGTGCTGCATTTACCTGTTCGTCGGGCGGGATCGCGAGGACTCAAGGCTGACGGCGGGGAGTGGTATCCCGGGTATGGGCATCCAACTCCGGTCGCCACGTTGCGTGATTGCCTGATCTGGACCAATCAGCAGGAGCCTTGGCGGAACCAGTTCCGATCAAGCCCCATGGATCATCCAGGGTTCGCGGTTTCTCGCCTGCGCACGAAGTATGGCCCGTGATTGTCGTGACAACCAGCTTTCGTTTCGTTTTTTCCATAATCATTAATATATCACGACAGTTCTTGATAATTTTCACGTTCCATATTCACACTTCCTATTCAGGTCCCACTATTGCCTCCATCTGGTATATCGATCGCTCACATGTATGCAAATGTAGTTCTCGTGCATTATATGTATATATATATCCATTTACTCCAAACCAGCTCAACCACCCTGATCTCCACTTGCTCGACCATTACATTTGGCTGATCTGTCACAATAAATGTGTCAACCCAGGCTATTGAGACTCCTGGTTGCCCTCTTCGTGGGTTTGCATCACTCCAAATCGATTTCGTCTCACCCGATCACGTTCAAATTCTCTTAGTAGAGCTCCACAGTTCAGATCACGTTCATCTACCCACTCGGGATCGTCATAACCCTTCCACCGAACCAAATAATCACGATGGGTTCGGCCAAATCGGGTCCTCTTGCCTGATCGGGTATCCAAAATCTTCTCCACTTCAAATTCGTTCTGGTCCAACGTTCTTTCCCAACTGTCTTCTGGCAAGAGAGCTTCGTCGAAGTCAAACCTTGGCTGATCATCGCATGACAGCCTGGTTTTGGGCCGATCGGGGTATTCCCGAACCAGTTTCAGCTTCGACAAATGGACGATCGGGAAAATTCCGTAATCGGTGCCAGCAGTAATCAACCGGGCGGCATGATCACCGATTAGTTCGACTATACGGAACGGTCCATGCCACAGATGTGCTAACTTCTTGGCATATCCTTCTTTCACGCGATCCAAGTAAAGCCAAACCCTTGATCCCGGCTCGATATTATGCGAATCGGCCTGATCATTGTTCCGATCAGCTCTTTCTTGGATGGCCCTCCGCAATCGTTCGTTGACTTGCTCCCGCGCATGCTGGTAGTGACGCTGGAGTCCCATGCGCCATCGACGAGCCTCGCGATCTCGACCTCGGGTGCATCCAACAGGGATCACCGACTCAATGGTAGATCGGGGGTCCCAACCATATGCCAAGTAGAAAGGAGTATCTCCCCTGATCCGATCGAAAGAGGAATTCAACGCAAACACCAGTCTCTCTGCATATTCATCCCAATCTTGTTGAGCGGAGTCCGCGACATACATCTTGATAGCTCTGGTTAGCGTCTGTACCATACGTTCGGCCTTACCATTCGCCTGCGGACGGTATGCCATGGTCGCGCTCTGTTTCTGGCCAAGCATCTGATTGAATGATCGGAAGACTTCGGCCATGAAACCTGGTTCGCGATCATGCCTGATCACTTCACTGGCTCCAAACCGTCGAAAAACACATTCTTCGTAACTGCAAGCGACTTGTTGGGCTGTTCGGGTAGATCCCGCCTTCGCGATCACCAATCCCGTGAACAGATCAGTCCAGATCAGCAACTCTGTGTTGCCCTTGAACGATTTTGGCAGGGACGGTATGTGATCCATCGCTATCACTTGGAAAAGGTAGGTCGCCTGGATATTTCCAGGTGATCTACCCCGGGTGTTTGGCATACCTTTTCCGGTTTCGCAATCCGTACATGTCCCGGCAAACTTTTGTATACTTCGATATAAGCCCCTCCAATGAAAATGTTTGCGAATCCTGTGATACGTTCGACCTACGCCCTGGTGGTCACCCTCTAAACTGACGTGATAATGGTGTAAGATATCAGCTTGTAAAGTCTCCGGGATCACGAGCCTTGCTGATCGGTCCAGATCTACATCGGCCTGATCAGCTTGGGCGTAGTAAAACAATAGATCATTTTCGTCGATCTCATAGTTGAACGCGATCTTAGCACAATCGTTTGCTTCACCCTGGCTCAGCTTCTCCAGATCACCCTTTAGAAACGCCTTCAAATCAACGATCCATTTTTCCTCGTCTTGTGCCTTGAGAATTCTTTCGATCCGCATCTCCTGTATTATTTCTTCTGTTAGGCTTTCTCGAGAGAGTGATCTGTTAGGTGGTGATCTGGTTCGCGATCTCGTCATGATCGAGATCTGGGCTGCTTCTTTTTCATCTTCCACACGAATCAGCTCAGGCAGCTTATTGATCTCCACCAGTTCCTCCAGCAATGCTTGATCGGTAACTATTGATCCGGCCTGATCACGCATGGCCATAGTGGCGAGGTGATCTGCACTCCGATTCCAATCACGCTTCACATGTAAAATATCATGCCTTGGCCATCCACGTAAAGCTTTCATAACGCGATCGTTCAGCAACTTCAAACGCGGTGCTTTGCAATCGATCTCTCCAGTGATCTGCCGAATTACCAGGTTTGAATCTCCGCATATGATTACTCTTCCGATCTTTTGCTCTTGCAAGAGATCCAAACCTAGCAGAAGACCACGATATTCAGCCTCATTGGCCGTGATACCTGGAGTATAATCTGAACCGGCCGATATAACAGTCCATTCTGGCAGTTTCCATAACAGCGCGCTATACGCCCCCACGCCTTTCTTCACACTCGCTGATCCGTCGAAACTTATATAACGATCAGATTTTCCTCCGAGCCGACGATCGGTGGGGGTATAGTGATCGATTCTCGTGGTTGCTTCCGAGGAGCGACCTCGATCAGGGCTTCATCGACTTCTGATCGGGGCGTGATGCTGGCTGCCAGCGTCCCAAGAATTTCTTCTTCGCCCTTGGTGCACTTGATGATCTCCAAGGTCCACTGAGATAACACCGCTGCCCATCGCCCCAGTCTCCCGTCTAAACCACTCGCTGACAGTAACCAAGCCAAACTAGATCGCCTGGACAATACCTTAATCGATCTAGTTACCAGCATAGAGTAACAAACATCCAATACACGTAATAATGCTAGCACTTCTTTATCCACAATACTATAGTTAACTTCGTTCGGTTTTAATGTTCGGCTTGTGAACGTCACCGGGTAATAAACTCCGTCGTGATCTTGGACCAGTGCGGCTGATATTGCCCATTTACTGGCCTATAGGATCACCACGCAAATCTTCTCCGGATCGAAATGTTTCAATATCGGCGTCGAGATCGTCTTCGCCTTCAACATACTGAAGGCTACCATAGCTCGCTTCATATGGTCCTCTGACCCTGGATCGGTTCGATCGATCAGTGATCTAGTCTTGAGATCCATTTCAGTAACTTCAACTTCGTGATCAGTCTCAATTGGTGATATTCCTACCCGATCATGTTCTCGTAGCCCGTGATAATCCACTTCCTTCAGTTCATATAGTATAGCGGCGTAAATCGAGAAGTCTTCGATAAATCGGCTATAATAATTCAGAGATCCGAGGAAGGATTGCCTGGCCTTCAGTGATCGGGGAAAAGGTAAGTTGCTGAGGGCGGCCAGATCCTTCGGGTTTGCCTCCAAACCTTGGATTGACACGTTATGGCCGAGGTAAGCGACCTTGGGTTGACCCCAAAAACTCTTGACCACACTGATCGATAAATTCCAGCGCTCGCAGGTGTTCAGAAGTCGTTCGACCTTATCGCATAGCATATCCCAGGATGTTGCTGTGACCAAGATGTCATCTATGTATGATCGCCTTCCCATCACTGATCGGCCCTGATCCTGGTCTGGTTCACCTTCCGTAAACACATCATGTAGATCGGTGGCCTCCCGATCAGCACTGATCTGGAAATACCCATAGAGAGCATTGTCGATCAGCCTCTGATAGATCTGTGGGGCATTCTTTAATCCAAACGGCATCCGATTCCATTCAAAAAGTCCGAAAGGTGTAACGAAAGCCGAGATCTCTCGAGCGCGATCAGTCATCGAAACCACCCAGAAACCACTAGCCATATTCAGCGAACAAAACCATAAAACTTTATCCAGATCTTCTAATAAATCATTGATCAGGGGCATCGGATAGACCATCAACTTCGTGAGGCGATTCACCATTCTATAGTCGATACACAATCGAATATCGACCCCATTCTTCTTAATCACGATCACGATCGGCGATGCCCACTACGATGTTAATGGTCGGATGATCTTTGTACTCAGCAAACCCTTGATCAAATCGGATAACTTTTCCCGGTATTGAGGTGCAACTTTACGACAACGCTGAGCGATCGGCCTCGCATTTCCCACGTCTATATCACAAACAGCTCCGAACGCGGCTGGGGGTAGGGCGTTACCTTTCCCCATCAGTAAGTGACGCCTCTTCCAGATGATCTTCTTTAGCTGATCGATCTGCTCGGGAGTGTTCACTTCGGGATCACCGACCTGTAGATCTTCCATGGTGACTTCTGGCATATTGGGCGATACTTCCGGTAAAACGGCCATCTGCTTCTCGATACCTTCAATGTACTGATCACCACCTTCATGTATACACACTTGTTCGTCTACCTGATCTGCCTTTTTCTGATCGGTGTCGTCTTGAGTCGCTCCTTGTAAGTCACTCGACTGATGGTCTACTTCGGGTTCACCTTCCTCCGTAATGACTTCGGCAGATTCATCCTCCTTTTCCTTCTCATGATCGTTCTTGAACTCCTCACTGTCATTTCCGCTATCTGGGTCCGTTGTTTTCGGTGAGCCGGGCCTAATAATACTCAATATCTGTGGACCTTCTTTGACCCGGCTTTCCCCTGTCGCTTCGATCGGTGGTCTCCTGATCAGCAGCTTGGTCGGCGTAGGATATTCCGGCTTCTCGACCATAGGTGAAGTATCTTCATCCGCTAAGTCTTCGTCACTGATCAGGTCCGTGGTGGCTTGATAAGCCAGATTCTGCCATTCAATATATCTTCGTGATCCCACTGAGACATACCCGATCTGTCGAGGTACTTTCCCTTCGGGTAGCCACATCCCTACGATCATGTTTTCGTGGACGATCAGCGGCTGATCGGATATATTCGTGACCCTGATGTAACTTGATCTGCCGATACCTTTAACGAACGTTGGTACCCATCGTTCACCACGGGTTAGCCACAATTTCTGTTGCCGATCACTCGGCCGAATCATGACATCGACTGATCGGGACACCCCGATGTTCTCGTACTGACCCATTTTTAGCATTCGTACATGAGTACCATATAAAGGTCGTCGGCCGGATAACTGAATCTGCACCTCATCTGGCAGAGTCAGGATTCCATGAGAAAGGTAAAGTCGTATACCGGCTGGTACCATAAAATCAATTCCCAGTATCGCGTCTTGACCGGCTAACCGGCCAACCCAAGCATTAAAATAATAGACCAGGGATCCTGCCAAGGTGATTTTAACACGTGATCGTCCTTCCGTCATATATGAACTTTCGCCGATCCCAACACATTCTTGCCTCTGGGTACTGTCTATACGACATCCCACCTTACGAGCAAAGGCGGAGTCGATGATCGAGACTTCTGCCCCAGAGTCAAATAGAATAGTGGCTTTTTCATTGTTGATCTTTCCATTAGCTTTAGCCTGTTTAAACCACTTGTCGGGAGAGTGATACTTCCAGTATCCTCGGGATTCACCGGGCAGTAGATCCAACTCCATGATCACGTCCGATCGGGAATATTCATCCACTCTGAGACTGTAGATCGGACATCGATCGATGCAATTTGAATTAGAACATGTATTGTCGGTTATCTTCTTTTCCTCAAACTTATCTCCGCTACCGACATATGCATAAATGCAGAACGTAGATCGCTCGGCTCGAACCAGATTCCAACCTGGCGAGCGATCTAGTTTAACATCTTCTCAACATCTGGTGGAAGCATACCAGCATGTTTAGTCGGCACATACCACTTGCGCATCAGATTAAAAAATTCTTCAATAGGGCAGGCACCGGCGTCATGAAGCTTCCCACAAGTTTTGCATACGAAAAAGCAATGATCAGAAGGATGACCTTTACGATCACATTTTCCACACGTAATTCTTTTCCAACAATCACGATCTCCATGTTTGGTCGACCCACAATGCACACATTTCTTACGAGATCGGTCCTGATCAGGTTGGATACCACCAGGTTTCCGTCCATCCATGCCATTAGCCGATGATCTCGGGCGATACACTGGCTCCGTCGTAAAGATATGACGATACTGTTCCTCGTCCGAGCTCAGACTTGACTGACCACTTTCCTCTTCCGAACCTGAACTGTCTGATTTCTTCGTGATCATCCAAATTGCTCTGGCTGGTCGGTCTGCCGGTATCTTGCCCTGATCAGGGTGTGGCTTTGACCGGTACCGGTTCGATCCTACCTCGACCTTGGGCTGTCGACTTTTGGCTCGCTGCAGCCTCCTCAGAGTCAGTTTCAGTTGCTCTGAATCCTTTATACGGAGCAGGGTTAGCTGATCAGCCAGATCGCGATTATCCAGAGTGCCAATGAAGTGCTCGACATGCTCGCGGGCTATATCCGGGTGTCGCGGGTCCTTGATCGGCATTTTCGCGCGTAGACCAGCAACATTCAGCCGAAGTAAGTACTCGATCGGCGTCTTGTCGGATCTTTTCTTCATGTGGTAGTACTGTCTAGCGACAGACACCCCCGAGTTGCAATACTGTTCTTCAAACTCTTCACACAAACGAGGCCACTTCAAACGCACTTCTCGACTCAGCTGTTTAAGCCAGTTCTTGGCCGGACCTTTCATTAGATCAGCGAAGATCAGACATCTTTCACCTTCCGGTGTCTTGTCTCTCAGAAAAGCTGATTTAGTCCGACTCAACCAAGCTCTGGCCTGATCATCATCCATATCCTTGCCGGTAAAATCTTTCAATTCCGAGATCGCAGACATTCGCACTCGGGTGATCGTTCCGGAATCACTGTCAAATGCCTGCGCGGAGGCCATATTCGCCCTACGAGGCATCTCAATGTCCAGATCGTCCGGATCGAAATGCTGACTGATCTCACCTTCTGACTCCATGTCCACATCACTACGTGGGGGTGATCTGTGAAATTGATCTTGGTGACCGGCCTGGCATATCGATCGAACAATTCCGGCTGATCGGACCGATTCCATATCCACGTCCACGGGTTTCTTGATCGGTTTCTCAGCGGATTGATTCATGTTTGATGCTGATCGCCATGGTTGTCCTTGCCCAGGTGTGTACTGAGGTAATCCATATTGTTCATTCACAAATCGGTTCATCATAGTCGCGAACATGGTTCTCATTTGCTCTGGGACCTCCGGCATGTTGGTATGGTCACTGCTGGGAGTCGGATTGTTCTGTGGAACTTCTTGAGCATCTTCAAAACTATCGTCCGATCCGACTCGACCAGGTTCAGGCTTCCTTTTCCTGTTCTGCGACTCGATCTTGGGGTCGATCTGCTTAATCCCTTTCGGGCCCAACGTCATACGTGTTATCCCAACCGAGGAGTCGGTGGAGGCCGCTCCAGATTGTGATGACGATTGATATATCGACTCAATATCCATAGGATATTCAACCAACTGTGATCGGTGTAAAGGATCCGCGATCGGCGATTGGACCACGGGGTTCGCCCCTAGTAACGAGGCAAGGTGATCATACAGAGTTGTCACGGCTTCTCTGATCGTTTCTTGGTCCAGATCGAACAGCATATTCGCATCGAAAGCACCAGTAGTGAAGCCAACTTCGTCGATCTGCGCCAAGAGGTTCCTGATCAGATCAAGTTGACTGCCTGTGATCACCGGCCTGGTCGCTCGACCTTCAAGCTTCCCGATGATCTTAGGTTTAATGATCTTCATCACTCGGTTGGTAGCCAGGAACTTGTGAAACTCTCGAAGATAGAATAGTCGTTCCACATCTTGGACAGTGGTCTTCTCGGCTGGTTCGGTCTTCTCTTTGTCTTCCTCGAAGATCTTCGGTTTAGGTTTCACATATTTTTAGGTGGATCGCAATGATCCGCCCCCATGTTTTTTCTGTCTTTTTCCATTTTCTTCTTATGCATAGGATCAAGGTTAGCACCTCGATCCTTTCCTGGGTTATAGTCAACTTTACTATAACCCAGATCGGCCCCGATCGGGGCCATGTGGGGAGTTGTTTCATCTTTAATCTCGACCTGGCACTCCACCAGACCAGGTCGATCATCGCTTCCTTTAGAAATGGACAGCATCGGAGGCGATACGCCTTCCTCCAATACACCCGAAAAAGTTTCCTCCACTTTGATTTTTACATCTTTTTCATCATCAAAGGAATCACGGTGATATCCTGAGTCACCAAGTGATCCGGGCACGCGCACCATTGTGGTGGAGCCGATTTCCAAATCCATGACCGAAGTCTTGGGTGGAATCCGGATACCCACTGGCCCGGACGACCAACTATCGGAGGGGTACTCCGTTGATCCTGATCGGCATCAGAATCAGATGAATCACCATTATGGTGACTGATCTGATCTTCCCGGTCATCTGACCGGTCGTCATGTGCGTTAGGATCTATGTTTATCTTCATCTCACCTTGTGTACCCGTTGATCGGGGTTGGTTACACTCACTTAGGTGGACTCGGTGACGAAAACGATGATCTTGATCAGGTCGGAGGGGATGACCTTCTCGAGACGGGGGGTGTCCTCGGGTGGAAATCTTCACCGGAGAACGGGTTGGGGTCGATACTTAATCAGTATCTAGGCACTGATCGGGAAAGTTCGTCCGATCAGGCCAGCTAATGAGAGAGAGATAATAAGGAGTCAAGAAAACGCGATCAAACCACGATCTTCCACAGTAATCCACAAACGTTATCTCCACAAAACATTTTCCAATATTAATGACGTGTTCCAAACACGTGTGCGTTGAAGGTGAGGTTCGATCACCTAAACAAACCCGTCGGGGGTCTTCCGGTAAGCCAAAATGCGTCTAAGCGCGTCTTAACCGGGAATTAGTTGAGCAAGAGGGGACTAGTCAACCCTGTGCTCCCAATGACCGCAACACGTGGCGGAGCGACTCTTTGCTTAGGGGGAAAATCAAAAACCTGTTATTATATATGCAATGTCCTATACCTAGTGTACCATACACCAACTCATGCCTGATTTATACTTCGAACCTATTCACTTCGTCGCACGGTTGCATAGCACCACCTTGCCCATCCTAGCTGCACCTTCAAGCTGATCTGTACCACTTCTGCCCTGATCACGACCCGACTCCTATAAAGATCTTCAACCCATCCCGATCTTCGATAAACGACTTGGAAACCACTTGAGATCTGCCCTTCTGACACTTGTTCACTTCATATCCAGCCCGACTTGACTGAGAACTTCAACTTCTTTCGCGTCTGGACGCCGATCAGAGGCTGATCAGCCCCGATCACGATCGGCATAGGGATCAGCCGAGTGATCAGGCAGTGATCAGGGCGATCAGCCCTTGATCACCTCGGGAACTCTCTGGGTCACCATCACCACGAATTCATTCATCTGTTCAGCCATACTTTCGACCTTTATATCCCGTCGGGGCAACCATATCACACTGATCTTGGCTGATCGGGCCTAATCGAGCCTTGTCACGTCATCCTCGGACGAATCGATCGGTCTTCATCATTCACACAACTCGCTATTCCACATGCCCCATTTCATTCCACATCTGATCTTCATATCTTGAGCATAATCAGTTGGCTCGGCCGATCGGGCCGAAACTTCGTGTCATAATCCACTTCAACAACTACACGGTTCGTAGATCGGCTAGATGACTGTCCCTGACACGTCATGTCACCAATTGCTGCATTTCCAACTCGTTGTACATCCACGGGAACTCCACTTAGTAATTGTGATCATGATCATGATCGTGATCTCTATCGTTCCATCAGTGTCTGGGACTGGGCGTAATGACAGTACTTGTCTGATTTCTTCACATCGCGAATACCCGTTGC